>JBAJMU010000005.1:2077819-2141864 GCA_037952995.1 Hyposoter didymator | reverse complement strand
AAAAAAAGAACATGGAGGTTTTACATTCACTTTCAAGTTCTCCATCATTAAAAAAAAATAGAAGAATTTTTTTGAGTTGTGCGCCTGATTCGCCATGGTCGAAAAAAGGCATAAAAACAGTCACGAACCAAAGTCCGTACTGGGTCGAAAAAAAATCATAAAAAATATTTAAATGGGGCGAACTGAAGCTTCATTTGTCCCTTTCAAAACGCCGTTTGGAAAATTGGAAAATCTTTATTTTTCAAAAAGTTATCGAACTTTTAGTGCGGCAAAAAATATTGGATACTGTATCCAAACTTTTGAGCGACAGTGTATTTATTTATTTATTTATTTATTTATTTATTTATTTATTTATTTATTTATTCACAGCATCGCATTACCAAGCTCGCTCCGAGAGAACAGTCCGAAGAGGATTTAGCTCAACTTTTCGAGAACTCGTTCTCGATTTATTAATTAAAACAGGAAAAAAATGGATCGAGGCTCGGGGAAAAATAAAAAATTGTAAATAACGCACAACAGGAAGTTTTTCCATCGAAATAAAAGTTTATTTTGTACAACTTTATTCGATTTCGACTCCTATTCATATGACCAAAGATTGCCCGCAATATTTTGATTTGCAGATACTTATTCGTTACACATAATCCTACACAGTAACATGCACATGCAAAAACATTCGTATAAATAGTAGCTTAGCAATGACAATGGGAAATCGTAACTTTAAATACTAATCTTAAAATATAAGCAATGGGAAAGACTAATTAGCGATAGTCTAATAACCTTAAGATTAATCGTACGCACTTGCTGCACTGAGAAAAAGTACAAAATATCGAAACTTTTCCATTTTTTACATTTAATCGATAAAAATAAATGTTAATCACTGCCAAATGTTTTTTTTTTTCACCTTTCGCAATAAAACTCGGGTCATCCTCAATAAATTAGACAAACTTATGTACAAATGATAATTCCTCATCGTAAGGATCAGAGACTAAACGGTTTTTGCGTCAATGGAGTCATTAAGCACGGGCGATTTGTACAAAATTTTTTTTTCTAAGATCCAGAACGCAGTAAATTCATCGCCAGGCGACGACCACGATGACTCCAAAGAACGTATGGCTGAGACGTTCCAGAAACCATTCTGGCATCCCTGAAACGAACATTTTTGGAAATCCATTTTTTTTGCAATTTTTTATTAGGAAACTTCGTTGGTGAATATTTTCCACGTTTTTTTTCTTATCAGGCGGTTGGGGAATGATTTTGTGAAAGAAAAAATATTCAGAAGAATCGAAACTCACATTTGGAAAAATTCGTAGTCCGTCGAGCCTTGGACGGTGGTATTTTTGTTGTGGAAATCCACGAGGTTATATCTGATTGTCGAAAGCCAACGATCGTTGAAGCAACCGATAGTTTGCTCTTTGATCCAATTGTTGAAACGTTCCAAATTTTCCAGCTTATTTCTGTGACCGTGGACATGAAGATTCGCCAGGGGAGGGATCGTGCATAGAGTTATTGCTGATCTCGAAAACGCGTGACGATTCTCGAGACACATAAGAAGTTCTTCCATGTCCTCGATGATTTCGTGGCTCGAGTGGCCCTGAATTTATCAAATAAATCGATGAGACTTCTTTGCAAAAGAATTAATAGGCGTCCGCGAAAATAATCAATCATTCGGTGATAAAAATTGCCAAAGTCATTGGGAAATCTGGAAAATGTGAAATTCAGTATTGCGGGTTGTTGTTGAGTTTTATTATGGAAATTTTCTTACTCTATAAATGTCCTCGGCACCGAGCATGATGACGAGCTTGTTCGCCAGAACTTCCACTTTTTTCAAACGTCGAGTACAGTCCTTGATGGTTTGGCCAGATTTGCAGAGACCGATGCTCAAAGCGGTGCACGCTGGAAAAGAAAAAGCGAAAAATAGAAAAGCTGACAGGTTTTTTTTTTACGATTTTTTAATTAAAATTGACAATTTTTATGGTAAAATCTCAAAATTTTGGAAAATGTTAAGTAAATGATGGGAAGAAAAAAACTTACGTCCATTTCTGTATACGGGCGTCCCGATGTTACGAATGGCGAGTTGCAAGAAGAAATCATCGCCAATAAGTTGTTTGCCATTGACCAATGGCTCGTGAACGGAGTCCTGTAGAGAGAGGATGAAAAAAAAAGTACGAGTGAGAATTAGGAGATCGNGATTCAAATTCACAATTTTTATGATGAAATCTCAAAATTTTGGAAAATGCTAAGTAAATGATGGGAAGAGAAAAACTTACGTCCATTTCTGTATACGGGCGTCCCGATGTTACGAATGGCGAGTTGCAAGAAGAAATCATCGCCAATAAGTTGTTTGCCATTGACCAATGGCTCGTGAACGGAGTCCTGTAGAGAGAGGATGAAAAAAAAAGTACGAGTGAGAATTAGGAGATCGTAAATTTTCGGGAAGCATGAGACTCACCAGTTTCTGTGGTCTTTCTATTATTTTCACTGGACGATTATATTCGTCGTCGAACCACTCGTCCGAGCCACTCATCCGGTCAAATTCTCCTGGAGATTAAAGAAAAAAAAAAGTTTACTCCGTTTTCAGACGAATTTTTCGCCTGCACGAGGTTTCGATGGTGTGGAAAAAAATATTGAGAATTCGTACCGTCATCGCTGGCTGAATTGTAACGATCGTAACTTTGGCTCCATTGATGGACACGATCTTTTCCATCGTACTTTTGTCTTTTGCATCCTCTACGTCCTCGTCTCGTTTCTTTCGGAGCTTTCCTCTTGGAAGTGGCGCTTTGCAGCTGCGAACGAAATTTTCGAAGCTCGATAAATGAGCAAACCTGACGATTTTTTTGTTCTTTTCTTTATTTTGCGAACCAACTGACCTTCGTGCGATGCAAAGGATTGTTGGGATTTTTCTGCTTCTCAACCATGTTTGCGATGTGAGCGATTTTCGGATCATTCTCGACTGCATACACGAGTTCATTTTGTGAATTACGTTTTTTCACCAACTCTTTCAACGTTCCGAGGAATTCGTAGAGACTGTTGAAGCCGAGGCTCAGGTACGGGATGTGCTTGCCCGTGAATTGAAAGAACTGATCTGCAAAACAATTGACACATTCGTTTCGAACATTCCTCTAGAATTTTACGACGCAGCTTCTTGAAATTGTAGAAAAAATCACAAAAGTTAAAAAAAAAGCTGATCGATTGCAAAATTCCGTCGAAGGCCCCTGATGAAAAAAAAAAATGGATTTTCCTGGATACTCACCGTCAAGTTCCCCCTGCGGTATTCCACCCTGGTGAGCTACGATACACGATTTCAACAATTTTACCGTTTCCTCCATATTTCCAATTATTCTCACGTCTCGATAAAACTTTCAATAATTTTTCACTCGCGTCAACGATCCGTGCGCACTCGAATCCGAAACGAAATTGTACGCGTAAGTCGTTCCTTTCTCAACTCCTGGCAATTCGCTAATCCCTAATTCATGGAAAATCTATACAATTTTCAACAACACGTCGACGATATCGAAACTCATCATTATTATTATCGTTTTCATTGTCCGAAGCATGAAAATTCCTGGAAATTCGATTTTGTATACATTTCATTCTTATGCTGTCCGTTTATATAATTCTCATCATTCCAGTTATAACTATTTCGATAATTATTATAATTTTAAATGAACGTTTTTTAGTGAGTGAAATTATTGTGATGATCGAAACAATTTTTGTTCGAATTTTGTAGACAAACGACGAATTTCGTACAAATAAACGTTTTTTATTTAGTTTCTAACGTGAAAAAAAATTATGATGAATAAATGTTTTTTTTAAATATATATTTCGTAGACAAAACAACGAATTTCGTATAAAAACAGAAATTTAATTCAGTTTTAAAGGGAGAAAAAAATTGTGATGATTGAAATACCTTTTTTTCGAATTTTGTACACATTTTTGTTTAATTTGTGATGAATTATCGGGTTTTGAAAGTCGTACAAGTTCTCTATGTCTTGTGGAAATTCGATTTTGTATACTTTTCATTCTTATGCTGTCCGTTTATATAATTCTCATCATTCCAGTTATAACTATTTCGATAATTATTATAATTTTAAATGAACGTTTTTCAGTGAGTAAAATAATTGTGATGATTGAAACAATTTTTGTTCGAATTTTGTAGAGAAACGACGAATTTCGTACGAATAAACGTTTTTTATTTAGTTTCTAACGTGAAAAAAAATTATGATGAATAAAAGTTTTTTTTAAATATATATTTCGTAGACAAAACGACGAATTTCGTATAAAAACAGAAATTTCATTTAGTTTTTAAGGGAGAAAAAAATTGTAATGATTGAAATAACTTTTTTCGAATGTTGTACACATTTTTGTTTAATTTGTGCTAAACTCTCGGGTTTTGAAAGTCATACAAGTTCTCTATGTCTTGTGGAAATCCGATTTTGTATACTTTTCATTCTTATGCTGTCCGTTTATATAATTCTCATCATTCCAGTTAAACTATTTCGATAATCATTATAATTTTGAATGAACGTTTTTCAGTGAGTGAAATAATTGTGATGATTGAAACAATTTTTGTTCGAATTTTGTAGAGAAACGACGAATTTCGTATGAATAAACGTTTTTTATTTAGTTTCTAACGTGAAAAAAAATTATGATGAATAAAAGTTTTTTTTAAATACATATTTCGTAGACAAAACGACGAATTTCGTATAAAAACAGAAATTTCATTCAGTTTTTAAGGGAGAAAAAAATTGTAATGATTGAAACAACTTTTTTCGAATTTTATAGACATTTTCGTTTAATTAGTGTTGAACTCTCGGGTTTTCAAAGTCGTACAAGTTCTCTATGTCTTGTGGATGAAGGGAATAATTTGTAGGACTCTCGATGGAGCCTCATAGTCGCTGTAATATTCAGATTCTTCGAGCAACAACTTCTCTTCAATAAATTTTCGAAAATTGCGACAAATATCGGGAAATCGAACTGAATTATTTCACGTTTCGCTACGTCAGGATTCCTATACGGATTTTCAATGGAATTGGAACAAAAGAAATATGTTTGATGTCCGGATTTTATTCAGCAAACTTCAGGGACTCGAGGCGTTTGTGTTATCGCGTGATAAATTAAAATAATGGCAGCTGTGGGGATAAATGGATTCGGTAGGATTGGTCGAATGTGTCTCAGGGCGTGCCTCGAGAAAGGGATCGAGGTAAATCGGCAAAAAATCGTTTCCATTGAGGGTGGAAAAAAAATTGATATAATCTTGAAAAATATGTGAACTTGTGTAAGAAAATGAAGGAAAAGAAAAACATTTGATGCTAAATTTCGCTGTTTTGGAAATTTCAGGTTAAACAAATAAACGATCCGTTTATACCGACCGAATACATGGCCTACCTCTTCAAGTACGACTCTTCGCATGGGGCGTACAAAAAGCCAGTAGAGAGTGAAAACGAGGCCCTGGTGGTCGGTGGTACGAAAAATTATTTTCGAACGAGAAATTTTGCAAAATTCGTTGCACCAAAAACGCAAAAAGACGAAATTTCATGGTCTGTGCAAAATAATGATAAAAATTGGGTGATAAAAATGTTTCGTGTGTGAAATAGACAAGAAAATTAAAACGTCGCAGGAAAAGGATCCTGGGAAGATAAATTGGCGGAATTCCGGAGTGGTTATCGTCATCGAATCGACTGGAGTTTTCACGAGCCTGGAAAAAGCCAGTGTAAGTAAAAATCATAATAAAAATTATTATGAAAAATCGTTCCGATGGAAAAAATGGTTGCAGCTGCATCTCGAGGGGGGTGCAAAACGCGTAATAATAACGGCCCCATCACCGGATGCGACGATATTGGTTTACGGTGTGAACCATGGTGCGTACAACCCGCGAAAACACTCGGTAATTTCGAGCGCATCGTGTACGACCAACTGCGCTGCACCGATAGTCAAAATAATGAACGATAACTTTGAAGTTATCGAAGCGATGATAACGAGCGTGCACGCAACGACAGCGACGCAAAAAACGGTCGATGGACCCACTGGAAAGGCGAGCTATTGGTCCATCTATTTTTAAACGTCACGGGATTCTTCGTCTCGCGGGATAGAGCAAAGAAAGAAAACAAAATTTAAATACGTTGTGGGTCGCTCGATGTTGGAAGGTTTGCTTAGGTATTTCTTTTCTGAATCGTTACGTATTGTTGCTGTAGTTGTGGCGAGACGGAAGGGGATGCATGCAAAACATAATACCGACGTCGACCGGAGCAGCCAAATGCTTGGCCAAGGTCATCCCCGAACTTAAGGACAAACTTTCGGCAATCGCATTTCGCGTGCCTGTGCCCAATGTTTCCTTGTGTGATATGACCTTCAGGTGACATTGACCAATATAAAGACGTTGGCTATTCTCTTTTTCGAGCCCTCGATTCATTTTATTTGATCGTCGTAGAAAAAAAAATTCTCAAAACTTCGAAATACGAAAAAATTAAAAAAAAAAAACTTCGACAACTTTCGACCTTTCGAAAGATTCGTTTTTCTTTGTAAATGGACAAAAAAGTTGTTTCTATCGTTTGAACAAAAAATACGAGTTCGAAAAAGTCTCGTAAAGTTTCAATGATGACGAAATTTTTATCGGATTTTTTACGATTTGATGGAAATAATGAATAAACTCGAAAAATCATTATGGCTCCGATATTTAGACTCAATAAACCAGCAACTTACGAAGAAGTGAAAAAAGTCATGAAACAAGCGTCGCTTGATCAGCTTCGTGATATTCTGCATTACACCGAAGATGACGTCGTTTCATCAGATTTCAATCACACAACGTACTCTTGCATCTTTGACGCGAAATCAGCGATCCCGCAGACTAGCACTTTCGTCAAAATCGTCGCTTGGTACGAAAAATTAACAAATCATTTTCTTTCGGTTATGAAAAATTTTAGTACGTCATTTTTTTTGACATCGCCTGAACGTCGAGATGCTTCCGAAATATTTCCGAATTTATTTTTATTTTTATTTAAATATAGTATCATTTTTTTTTGAAATTATTTACTTGGTAAAATTTATTCGTCAATTATTTATAAATAAATTTATTTTTATTACATTTGTAAGAATATTTTGTTAATTTCGATTTTTTTTCGAATAATGCAATTTTCGTCAGGAATTGAGTTGTTGGAGTTTGCACCGTCGACACGCGAGGCAAAACGTGTTGTTTCCATTTTTCGAATTGCTTCAAAAGAAATACGTCAGTTTGCGACGTTCCGAAAGTATACAAACTCCAGCAACGTGACAAATTGCTTGTTCTGACGCAACGATGACGTTTAAAGGTACGACAACGAATACGGTTATGCCCACCGTGTCGTTGACCTAGCAATATACATGAATGAAGCTGAGACCAGGAAAGATTTGGTTGGACAGGAGCCGAAAGTCCAAGAGGTATAATTGAGCGGAAAAATGTTTAAAAATCGAAGAAAATCCGAGTTGATTGTTCGTCCGGAGGGTAAATACCTGCCGAATGACACGTGACGATGAGAATTACTCACAACGTGACCTTGAGGACAGCGTATCCCTCCAGCAGGAATCGATATATTGCGCAAGAGCTCGCGCACATTTCGCCAACTTATTCTGACGAAATTCCCACGGATTTGTACAAAACAAACTTTTTACACTCGTCTTTGAATGATTTTGAGGAATAAATATTATTTTTCATTCACTTTTACCCAATTAATCGTTTTTATAGTTTTATTTCATTCCAAATTCCCGCCTTTTTTAATCGTTCGATAAAACTGAACCACGTGACTTTACGATGATGGCCGAACCGCCTGCTTCTCCCGTTTCTCGCCAGCCAATCAGCGACATTGCGGCACGGCGCACACGCGAAGATGGAAGCCGGTTATATTAGCGTCTGGTTGCCCTTCAAATGACACTACTTCCGTAGTTGCCGAAGTGTGAACAACTCCCTGTCGTTCGTTACGTAAGTACTCACAAAAATCTTACGATAAATCTGGACATTGAGTATTAAAGTCGCCGGTAGTGAATAAAAAAAGCTTCTCCAACGATACGATCTATTTGTTTTTCATTTCGTTACGAAAATTTACCGGAATCTCGTGTTTTTTGAACGGACGTTAATCGAGCTAAATATCGGGATTTTGCTTGTCGTCAAGGCACGCGTTCGACGATAACGGGGCAAAAAATTGAAAAAAAAAACATAAAAGGTACATCGTTTATGACTTTTGCATTGTTACAACTGTGTCGTCAATATCGAGTCACCCCTGACGTTTCTATTCGTAGCCCTATTTCCCCAGTGCGAGCAAAACGATCGATACTACGTGCCGAAAAGTATGAAAATCTGAGAGTCTCCGAAAAAATACGTTACGTGGCGAGATTTGGAACTTTGCGCCCCTCGCTGCAACTTTTTCTCAGTTTTTTTCATTCCGAGAAACTATTTTTTCACAACACACAAAATCGCTACGCAGTACGCGGTCAATTAGACAATCGCCTATTTTCGTGACGTATACGATGCCCTCGCGCATGACTTCCGAACTTTCACACTAGAAATGTGATCGTATTTTTCGTGCTTTTTTCCCCTAAGGACGGTTCGTCGATACGCAACTTTGTAGATAGAAATAATCCATAAGCAATGAACATTATACATCGATCGCGGGAATACCGAACCAGGAATTTTCGAGGCGTGGCTTCTCACAATTGCAGAGATTGACATCGAACGCAGGAAAATTCATTAGCAGCAAATAGCTATTCGTGTCGACTCGTAAAAATCACGCAAGTCCGCCATGAAATTCAAGACTAAATCGTGAATTACCAAAATTTCGACACGAAAATTAGGGCTTCGTGCTATATATGTGGGGGGCGGTTGACGTAATTTCAAGGATGTTGGTTCATGCAACAATCATGTTCGAGCCAACTCGGTTGTACAGTGAGGGTTATCATTCATTTCGCTTCAACAACTCCACAGCTCGCGGTAATAAGTTTTATATATAGCGCGTTGCACTGTATCGGAGGCTGCAAGACACGTTGAGATTGTGTCGCGCTATCGACCCGAATCCTTTTTTTGCTTCATCTCGGTCGGGGTCACGTGGTTTTACTGTTGGCTCTAGTTTGCTCGGAGGGATGAGGGAGGCCGTGGCAGGGTTACGAGCTAGAATCTCCCTTGCTACATTCCGTGCTCTGACCTTGGACGACCTCTGACTTGAGTAAAGAGACCTTCGCTACATTGTAGCTGTTTCTCATGACGAAATTCCGTGACTACGATCGAGTCAACTCGAAAATAAACTCAGCGTCTTTTTTATTTTATATCTTTATTTATTTACGAAATAACGGTTCTACGCTCGTCGTCAGAAAATAACAATGACAATTGATAAAGAAATAGTCGAAATGGAGGGGACGCTGTTTTGAGGGTTTGCAAAGGTCACAGCGGTCAAAACATTACAATTATTTATTTTTCTCCCTATCGGGCCACGATATTATGCAAGAAACGGGTTGAAATATTTTCGTTTGCCTTTTATCTAACGCCTTCCCTCCAATCTATCGCGTTGAGACTAAAAATATGACTCGAATATTTCGGCAACTTGAGACTCTGATGCTCGAGGTGGACAGCTGGAGATTTCTGACATTTTTTGCCGAGTGCGCATACGCCTGCGCCTGAAGGACAAACTCACGGGTGTCAAGGTCATTGCCAACAGAGCTTTATAAATACGTTCAACTCCCGTTTCATCGGGTTTATAAATAAATAATTCGCTACTTCTCGATTCTCGAAACTAAGGATCGCGAAGAAAAATCATTGGCATTGAAAATTTTCATTTAATTATTTTTAAAGAATAGAAAAATTTGTCCTTCGCGTCCAGTCCATGGTTTTTAAAATTATTTCAATATTTTCTACAGTCTCCTAAAGCATCATGAGCAAAATTGGAATCAACGGATTCGGACGTATCGGACGTCTCGTTCTGAGAGCGTCGATCGAACGTGGAGCGACTGTCGTTGCCATCAATGACCCGTTCATCGGTCTTGACTACATGGTTTACATGTTCAAGTACGATTCGACTCACGGCAAATTCAAGGGTGAGGTCAAGGCTGACGGTGGCAATTTGGTTGTCAACGGCAAGTCCATCGCCGTCTTCAGCGAACGCGACCCCAAGGCCATTCCATGGGGCAAAGCTGGTGCCGAATACGTCGTTGAGTCCACCGGTGTCTTCACCACCATCGAGAAGGCTTCCGTAAGTTTTTCACAGCGAAAAAAATCGAAAATCTCGTTTTCCTCGATTGAAAAAAAAAAATCAAATTTAAAAATTGGTTGCTCGGCCTGACGGTAAATTGATTGTGAAAATAATGGTTTGCAGGCTCATTTGGAGGGTGGCGCCAAGAAGGTCATCATCTCGGCGCCATCGGCTGATGCGCCGATGTTCGTAGTCGGAGTGAATCTCGATGCCTACGACCCCAAGTTCACCGTTGTCTCGAACGCTTCCTGCACGACTAACTGTTTGGCTCCTCTGGCCAA
This sequence comes from Hyposoter didymator, assembly GCA_037952995.1. NCBI lineage: Eukaryota > Metazoa > Arthropoda > Insecta > Hymenoptera > Ichneumonidae > Hyposoter > Hyposoter didymator. The sequence goes on along the minus strand of JBAJMU010000005.1, from coordinate 2,131,375 downwards.
GGTCATCCACGACAACTTTGAGATCGTCGAAGGTCTCATGACCACGGTCCACGCAACGACCGCGACCCAAAAGACCGTTGACGGACCATCCGGCAAGGTGAGTCACAATTCAGCAGAAACGACATTGCCATATTTCGCATGAAACTGTTATTAAAAAAAAAAAAAAAAATTCCAAGCCAAACAAATTTTCATCATTTAGAGTTCATTAGAGTCCCACGATTTTTTTCAGATTTTTTCCAAATTTCAAAAGCCATGAAATAAGCGAAAGAAACGATATTCGTAAAAATTAAATAAAATAATAATGAAAAAAATTCCAATCAACGTCGAAAGTTGAATTTTCAAAAAAACATCCGACAAATAAAAGAAACACTTGATAATTTTGTATTTTTTTGTTGTTACCATGCTCGTAGCTGTGGCGTGACGGACGTGGTGCCGCCCAGAACATCATCCCCGCAGCGACGGGAGCTGCCAAGGCCGTGGGCAAGGTAATTCCCGCCCTGAACGGAAAGTTGACAGGAATGGCGTTCCGTGTGCCTGTAGCGAACGTGTCGGTCGTTGACTTAACGGTGCGTCTTGGAAAGCCAGCGACGTACGACGCGATCAAGGCCAAGGTAAAGGAAGCATCGGAATCTGGCCCGCTCGCCGGAATCCTCGGCTACACCGAGGACCAAGTTGTCTCCTCCGATTTCATCGGCGACAACCGCTCCAGCATCTTCGACGCCCAAGCTGGAATTCCTCTTAACGATCAATTCGTCAAGCTCATTTCTTGGTACGACAACGAATTCGGTTACTCGAGCCGCGTCATCGATCTCATCAAGTTCATGCAAACCAAGGATCAGTAAACATTAAAAAACAAAACAAAAAAACAGAAAAAACACACACACGCTTACACACGGTTGAAAAATCCTTCCGGAAGACTCGATCGCACAGAAATCGATGCGTTAATCTCGTGAGATAAATTTATGAATGTATATTTGTGTGAATCGTGTGTGTGTGTGTGTTGAAGAATATTTAATGAGTATGTCGTCGCGCACAGAACTGAACGTGCGTTCTTGTTCGTGGGGAACGATCAGAGTCACAGAGACAAGCGATTTCGAGGTCTAGAAAAACTTTGTCCTTGCCTCAACGACACTTTCCCGATCTTGAGCATCGAGAAATCGATCTTCACGCATCCGGAGTGTATTTTTTTTTTGGAATTCAGTCAAAAACGAATCCCGAACCACGATCAACTCGAGCAGGTTCTGAATTTTATCGTTTCTTCAGAGGAAGGCAAAGATTTTTTTGAATTACTGTTGAAAAACTTGGCGATTAACATCCTGCGACCTCGACTTTTGCATGTTATTTGATTCTTGATCGTTACCGCATGAGAAATGTGACGCACGAAGGAAAGACAGAAAAAATACACCGTAACCACCGTTTCGACCATTACACAATATATATATACACATATGTATAAATATAGAGACGAGAAAAATGTTTTATGTTGAAACATCCATCATTCATCGGACTTGACCCACTGTAGATTGAACTGTTATTCATCTCCTCTCGTGGGTCGATCGTTAATGTTATTTTTCATCCGCAGAACATCAAATAAAAGTTGTTACATCCCCTAAAGTGTGCTATTTATTCGTAGCTTTCTTTTGCATTCTTCAGGTCCTCGTTCTATTTTATTTCTCGTTGATCAATGGTTTGGGAAAAAATACGAGTGAGAATCAGGAGATGATGAACTTTTGGGAAGCTCTGGACTCGCCAGTTTCTGTGTTCTTCTATTATTTTCACTGGATCATTGTCGATTTCTCATGGAGATTGAAGAAGATAAAGTTGACGTCGATTTCGTACGAATCTTTCGCGGACACGAGGTTTCGATGGCGTGGAAAAAATTATTGAGAATTCGTACCGTCTACGCTGACTGAATTGTAACGATCGTAATTTTGACTCCATTGATGGACACGCTCTTTTCCATCGTGTCTTTTGCATCCCCTACACGTCCTCGTCTCATTTCTTTCGGAGCTTTCCTCTTGGAAGTGGCGCTTTGAAGGTGCGAACGCGATTTTCGAAACTCGATAAATGAGCAAACCTGGCGATTTTTTTCTCCAAAAGATGACGAAGAAAACATACCAAACCAAATAGTTTAGGGAATGAAATGGGGAAAAAAAACTGTCGTTGTTTTCGTGATAATGAAATGTTCATTTATTTCTTTTTGCAACAGTCGTTTATTCCGCACGGCGGTAAACTACAAAAGATAAAATGGAGAGCTTCTGATAAGATAAATTGGATATGAGTTCGATGCGAAGAAGCTAAAAATATACATAATACAACGCCATTTATACAATTACAAAAAGGTTTGTCATCGGGGTTTGTTCCGTAAGACATTTTATGAGCTTGGAGGAATTACCGGGATATCGATAAATCTCTTGACTGACAGTAAGCTAAAGTAAAAGTAGTAAAAAAGAAAAAAAAGAAAAACCGGAAGTTTTCGATCACCGGAATGAATAATGATTGCAACGGCGATGTAGTTGTTTTTTTTTGTCTCAATCAATATGAACGGAATATCGCAACTTATGGCACAGAATATATTTTTAATAATAACTTAGCGACTCGGAAAAATCTTTTGTTATCGTACAGACGATCGAATAAAAGCTGGTATTAATAATCACGGAACGACGTAACGTTCGATGTAGGGTAGCCTAAATTAATTAGCGAACGAACGTCGAGAACGGACGAAAATCACAATCTGGTGTTGCACATTGACACACCTGTCTGACTTACTCCTCGTTTTTAAATAATTTATTACATTTTTCATCATCAGTCGACTCTCAATCTCTCTCCCTCTCTTTCTCACTTTATTTATCTTTAATGACGCTCCATATTTGTTTACGAAGCAATTGAACCAGAGAAAAGATCGATCAAAAAGGAATCTGAGAAATTGGCTGCTTTAGTCTTCCCTTTGCATTATTCTATTTTATTCTACAGCCTCCGGGCACGCTTATCCCAGTGAGATGAAATCCTCGTACTCTATAATTATTCAAATATGTACAAATCGAGCTAATGCAACTAAAAATTAACATTACGATAGAATTACCAGTATTTATACGATAACGTTCTTCATTCAGTTTTTCTTCCAATTATTTTTTTCGCAGGCATCAGGGATGCACTGGCCTCAGGTAATAACGTAGAAACAACTTTTTTTCCCTTTCTATTCACGCCTCAAATATTTGGTAAAGAAATGATAAAAAACAAAAATACTCCAAGTCGAAAAAAAAGTTGTAAAAAATATTCGCGAGGATTAACCTGCAAATGCCGGAAAAAAAATCTTTTAAAAAATCAACGTTTGCTGGCTCGATTTTTATTTGAATGAATTTTTTGTTGCGAGATTCGTACTGGATTTTTACTTTAAATCTTCCAAATGCTTTTTCCTATTTTGTAAGATGATATTTCGACAAGCCAGTGCGTCCATAAGACCCGCGTATAAACGCAGAGTGCACCGTACATTGCGCAAAAAAAGTCAACACGCTGTTGTGCGGTTTGGATTAGCTCGCGACGAATGAAATTTGATTATATTGCAAATACGAAAATACATTTTGGCTTCGATTCGATTGTGTATTATTCTTGTCTTTTTTCATTATTCTTTTTTTTTTAATTAGTCGACAGTGCTTAATCGCATTTTCGATAGAGTTTCATCAGCGCGTAACGTATTATATTTCTTGTAAATCACAACGATCGTTATGCTCTTTCTCTATCTTTTTCTTTCTCTCTCTCTCTCTCTTTATGTTCTTCGACGCCCAGCGTGCATAAATAACTCTTAAGGGAGAAGGGGACATACGTGCGAACATATAAGCCTTTCGCGAACACAGTAATTAGCAAAGATCAAGAGGATTTAGTGTTTTGAGTATCGAGGGTCGTGCGAGGACAAATAGCCAGTTTTTTCTCGAGGAGCGTTTCTTCACAGAGTTCAAATCGACACGATTATTCTTTCGAGAAAATACCGCTTCGTATTCTGTCCCAATACCGAATTTCCGGAGGAGAAATTCTTTTTATTTCTCTCTTTTTATCGTTAAGGAGGTTCACGCGTATCTATTGGTGAAGGAAAATTCCAACTTTCGAAAAAAGAATTGTAATCATTATTTTTGTGATCGAAACAGCAAAAAAGTTGAATTGCTTCTTTGAGCATTTTCTTGGCTTTTCATTAGTTTTTGTAATTATATGGATATTTCGCTGAATGATCGGGAAGGAGAAGAAATTTACGGGAAAGCCTTGGAAACGGTATTTTCTCGATTTCGTGATAATTCTCGTTTTTCTCGAGAGACTAAAAATATGTGCAAACGCGGTACGAGGTTCAACGTACCGTGAGTGAATAAAAAAGGAACAAGGGTGTGAAAAACGTGGTGGTGATGAAAAGGTGATTGGAAAAACGTGAGAGGAAACTGTCATCGGAATTGTTGGATCAGGTTATGAGCAATAGTTTAGCTCGAAGGTTAATTCTCTCTTGAAGTGCTCCGGCCAGCTCGCGAGTCAGTTCCTCGCATACGAGACGCAGCTCGGAATTCTTGTCCCGTAATTCTTGCAACGTCAGCGTTCTTTCTTCCTCGGCTTCGTCTTTCGCAGTTTCGTCCTCGCCTTCTCCACGCTCTGCAATGAAAATCAATTATTTCAGGAGCTGAAGGAATGAAAAAAAATAAAAACGTTTTCTGGCATTTTGATCGATAAGGATCGCTCGATGGAAATGACTCACTCGGACTGGGTTTTCTGTAGATGTGGAAAGCGCCACAAACACCGGCAAACTGTTGAGATTGTGGAGCAGTGGCTTCGACGTTGGTCGCTTGATTTTCGGGATTCTCACCTTTTGGAGAAAAATGAGAAAAATCGGCCACGAAACCTTGACTTTCGCTCATAGTTCGATGACCTTCTCCTTCGCTTCTTTGGCCGACTAATTTCCTCGGAGATGTCTGGAAGAGCAAGAGAAAAGTTTAAGTTCCGACTGAAAGGATCGAGGGAAATCATCGAGGCGGAAGTAAAATCGTGTGAACGACTCACAATCCCTGGCGAAACTCGTGGTGGCACGAGAGGCGGAGCGCCCAGAAAGTTCTGTCCAATTTTTGCTGTGGGCCCAAGAGGAGACATTGAGTCTTTTGTGCAATGCGTATGAGGAAAAAAATGTGTCAGTATAGGCGCATGAGGTTAACGTTGTGTAAGCGATTTTTTTTTTTTTCATTAACACTAAAACAACCAGCAAATATTTTCCCATAGAAAATTCATCAGCAGCTTTTTTAAATCGCGTTAAAAATCGAATATTGTTTTTCAAACCGTTCTTGTGTCAATGCAGTGTCGATTTTTATGGTGAGCAGTTCGGAGAGAGTCAAAAATAGAGAAAAAAATGAATGGGGCCTATTTAGTGATTGAAAAGGAAGATTTTTGTGAATAATTTGCAAGTTTTCGGTTGTTCCAGTGTTAATGAATGACATGTTGATTCTGTCCCACCTAATTTGTTCAAATCGAGGCTAGAACTTCTGGTATGAGTTCGATAGGGTCTCGGAGGTGGTGGAGGTGGTGGATCTTTCTTTGGTGTGGCGATGACGGCATCGTCGGGTTGTGTAGGCGGTGGTTTTTTAGCGAGTGGCCTTTGGACGAGTGTGACGGTGGAAAGTTGAACATCGTCGTCGACGAGAGTGACGGAGCCGTTGGTGCTGGAGTTATTGTTGCCATTGGCGCTGGAGGCGAGAATAGCGGCCTCGGGAGTGAGTCTGAGAGGGACAGGGTGGAGGATTCTTGGATCACGTTCGACGGCAGCTTTTTGGAAATCAAAGTTAACGGGCTTAGGGCCAGGGGAAGTGAGCGAGGTGCTCGTTCCGGTGGGAGAATCGACGAATTTCGTCCATTCCTTGCTCTTTTCCGAAGTCACATTTTCTACCCTAGTTTTCGCGAAAGTTACGGGAGGTGGAGGAGGAACGACCGCGGGAGGAGGAACTACCGCAGCAGGAACGACCGCGGGGGGAATCGCAAGAGAAGGAGGCAAAACATCGGGCAGTGGCACGTGATTGCGTCGGAGAACAACGAGATGCATGGCGACGTAAAATTCTTGAAGACTCAACGCTCCGTCCCGTGTAACGTCCGCCAGTTGCCAAATTCTTCGTAATTCAGCCACGGGCAAACGTGATTTTTCGAAAAAGGTACGAGCCACCGTTCCTGCCAATAAGCCTTCGGGGTCAGGCTGCAGCTGAGCAAACTGAGCGGCGTAATAATCTCTCTGCTCGTCGTTGATTATCCAAACTTCCTCCGGGGGAAAGGAAGCTCCGTCTCCTTCGACTTCAGCCTCGTCGCTGCTGTGTCTTTCGGAGCTTTCTTCTTCGGTGCCCAGCAGTTGTCTCTGCTCTTCCGAGACCAAAAGTCCCTGCCAACTCCCTGAGACCGAGTCCAAAATATTCTCTCCACCCAGTATCCCCTCGTTTCTTTCTTGCGTCACGCTGTTTGTTGGCGTCGGCGAATCCGTGCTCCCTCCTGTCTCCCTCGGCGACTCGGCCTCGCTCTCGCTCTCCGTCGTACTCTCTGGCAATCGTGAACCCGATCTCCCCTTCATCGTGTTTGTCGAATCCAGACTGTGTCTCTCTTCCTCGCCCTCTAACAAAGACAATGTAAATCTTGGCAATGCCGTGATTACCTCCAACGGCTTTGACGACTCTCGTTGTATATCGACTCCGGCTTGATGCGCAGCTACTAATTTTAGCGCCACGTAAAACTGCTTCTCTTCCAGGTGAGTCGAGCCTTTAGGACCTGCGCAGAATTCCAGAATCTGCAAAGTGTTAAGCATTTCTCGTATTCTTGGTTTTTCCTTTTTTTGCTTCGAGCAAATCATTTTTCTGGATTCCAGCGTTTTTTTTTCAATTTTCCCGACGATTTTTTATAATTAATTTCAATTTTGCTGGATTATGGCCAATTCTATTGAAAATTCTTTGACTTTTGCTACGGACTACAATTTCAGTGGTTCACCGAGTTTAGAGGCATTTTATAAATAAAAATTACGTTCAACATCGTTGAAAAATGAAGGAAACGTTTGATGAATGAAGAAAATCGTATTAATGTAACGAATATGGAGAAAAACAAAAAAACAACAATTGAATCAACTTTTTATGACTGAAATAGTGCGTTCTGCAGTATCATTGTTATCTTGATAGTGCCAACAAAGTATGGAGAGAAAAAACAATTTTTCCATCGACAATGTCGATTTTTTGTCGACAGATTGAAGGAAAAAAAAATTACAATTCGATCCATTATTGGATTTTCTCGAGGTGAACCTAACCTTACGCAACGATGAGGAAGGAAATAAGATTGGAATAAATGGAAGATGGTAATTAGTGTAGTTACCTTCACAGTGACATCGCGAGGTAAGTTGGCCGACCGTAACAGCTTAGCGGCCTTGACAACCGGGACACGATCGTCATCAGAAGGTTCACGGCAATAAAGAAAAATATAAGTGTAATACTGCTGCTCGGTTTCGGTCAGCTGTAAATTAGCCTCGGAAATGAACTCCCAATTCATTTTCCAACAGGGAAAGGATTCGAACGGATTTCCCCCGTTCGGTGCCGAAAGGCGTACTCGTCGTCGTTGTTAAATTGTTGTTCTCCTTCTTATTTTTACACAATTCTGTCAAGCGGAACGAGTAAAACGTCGATTCAAAAAAAACTGCACGAACGAACGGATGCGCTGTTTCTCGGCGAGCAGGCCTTATCAACTTGGCCTCATTATTTTTTTCAATCTCCTGCAACACCCTTTCGTGCTTTTACTTGTTATCAATTACCTTGGTTAACTTTAATCACACTAATGGTTTTTCATCAATTCCCACAAAATAACGTCGCGAACTAATAAAATCCCGCAACTTCAATATTGTCGAACATCGCAAGACCTCGATCAAACGTCCGCCATTTTTATATCACTGAGTTTGACATTACTGATGGAATATATAGCATACATACACTATCTTCGCTTTTATGTAGAGTACTCGTCGCAATCTTAAATATCTAGTTTTTCCCATTCCTCACATTCTTTTATAACGCTCTCATTGTTGTTCATTCTTTTCCAAATCGTGATGCTTTTTTTTTTATTGTTTTTACGACACGTCCGCATTTTGTTTACAATTATGTACCTATTATTATTGCTATGTTCTCAAGGTACACGTACACGTTGGAAATAAATAATCGTATGATGCCGAAATTGTTTCCAAAACTACGAGTACATACACGGAAAAAAAAAAATTGTTGGATTAAAAAAAAAATGCTTTGAATTGACAAAATGGTACGGTCGGATACGTTCAAAAAGATGTCTATGTTTTATCAACAAAACATTNTATTTGTTCCAATCGACAAAATTTTTTTTTCCGTGTAACGTTTTCGTCTCCCCACATTTTTGTAAAGTAATTTCATTCTCTTTATTATTATAATGGCGGATTAATAAATAAAATACGAGGATAATTTGAAAAAACCGCGAAATATTATTTTTCAATACAATGCTGTTAAAATGTCTTGTGGAAAGATTTTTGACCCAACCTTGTGAGAAATTCTTGAATGAATGCTATTCGTAAGAACAACGACAATTATTGCTCATAATTTTGAATAATTATTAATCAATCTGTACGTGGCACATTGCGAGTATTTGGATGTGGGAATAGGGCGAGCCACGTCGATACGAAAAATCACTTTTGTATCCACGCCGCGGAAGGAAAAGTTAATTTCGAGATTACAGCTTGTTGTGAGAACGTATCGTGTTCTCTGAAGGTTTAACCTCCAAAGCTGTGTTCTCTGTGACAGTTAAATAAGCACAAGTTGTCCGATGAGTGTCAAATAAACGAAAGGGTCAGCGGGCAAAACAGTCGGACGGAGGAGAGGAGCATTCCAAGATCGAAACGACGAGACTGGTACGAAGTTGAAACTTTTAATTATGCGATTTGCGACTGCTCCAGATTCTGACGCAATTTTAATTTTCCAGTTGACTGATCGCACGTTCGAAATCGCTCCAAAGCACGAATTTCGACGAAAAAAAAACGAGACTGCGATGCGGGAGACGAGAAATTAGCGAGCATCTCATAGAGAGAAAAAACGAAAAATAGTTTTTTGCAAAGTGCCAAACGATTTTGGTTCGCAGTGTCGAGAACCGAGACGATGAAGTGCAAAGTTACGTTCGAGGTTCGTGACACGTCTTACGGCATTGGAACTTGAAAATCTCCGAATTTTCGCTCGAAAAAAAATAAGAATAAACAATAGAAAGAAAAAAAATGAACAACATATCGGGACAATTTCGAAAAACGACGTGGGATCCGTTTCTCATAATATCCCAAATAGTCGCCGTCCAGACGGTCATGTATTTTTGCCTCGGCCTCTGGATTTGGATCGTCGCCACAATGCTCGGCCACACCAAATCCCTCGATTATGCGTTTCAGTACAAAGAAATTCATGTGCGGGATTTTGGGGGTCGTCTCGTTATCGCCATTTTTGTGATTAATTCGCTAATCGGTTCGCTCGCGCTGTGGTGGCTTGTACAGAGAACCAAACAGTGCATGGATTTTGCATGCACCGCGCATCTCATACATTTGTTTTGTTGTTGGTCTTACAATTCCAGTTTTCCTACGACATTCAGCTGGTGGTGTTTGAACATTGTTTCCTTGAGCATAATGTGCGTGTGCGGAGAATTTTTGTGTATGAGAACGGAGCTCAAGGCCATACCCTTGGGAATGAACAGTCAGAAGACAGCCTTGTAATTATGAATAAGAGCAACAGAAAAAATCAAAATAAAAGGAAAAACAGGAATTTGGAGGAATTCTGCGACTATGGAATCCGGCAAATTCGTTCTTTTGTTGTAGTTGGCCAAATTTGGTGAACAGGCGACGACCAATTGCAATTCTTGGATTTCTGTTTCAAAGAGCCCAAGACCGAGTTTGCGAATGCAAAAAAAACGTTGCTTCCCGACCGAAACTCTGGTAGGACGGAGAAATTTCCATTATCGAACGGCAACAAAATCCTTTGCAGAAAAAACTGAAATTCAAGAAAATAAAGACGATTTTTCAAAGCGCTCCAACGATGTAAACGTGGATAAGAATTTTCGTATCGTGGGAAAAAAAAGTTCCAGTAAAATGTATGAGAATTAAATTGATAATTAATTTATTAAGAATTGGGAGATGTTGTGAGAGTTGAATACACTTTTCATAGCTAAGCACGAGCCCATGGTTTTCTTTTTCCAACAGCCCGATCCCCAGGATTCCACAGATTCAACCATCGCATCAACGTGCATCGTACAACGTTATTTTATTTTTCATTTCAACACCCGTAAACTAACGTCTTAATGAAACTACCGGGAGACACGTTCCAGGAGTCAATGGTGGTGATCCTCTTTGTGGAAACGCAAGCCGCAGTAACCGCAACTATGATTTCCTGGTTTATCCTGGAAAATGAAATAAAAATCAATTTTTCTCTGTTGCTATTTGGACAAAATGCATCCACGTCTCTCTCTAGATACGTGGACTACGTTTTTTCCAGGTTTATGAATCAAAGCTAAGACCTAGACAGTCTTGATGCCCCAGAGTCTGTCTCCGGGTCACTGAGACGCGAGATTTTCTTGAATAGGGCTTTACAATGGAAAAATTTCGAAAAAAATCCCTGTGACTTGACGCTGAATAACAAACAGTAAATTTTCGAGTGAAATTAAAATTTCACTCAACTCACCAAATTGATGTAAACTTTAGGATGTCCAAGAGGACCGCCACCGCCGTCGCAAGCAACAATTCGCTCTTTGATCGGTTTAGGAGGAACTTCGGCGATCAGGTCAATGGCCCAATTGGGATTGACTTCCTTTCGTCGATTGGTGAATCTTGCAAGACGCCTGTCATTCGGATCGTATTTCTGTACGTAAAGAACAAGAATTTATTGCAAGAAAATCTTGGCAGATGGAACTGACGTAACTGCAGAGGCGAAAATTTTCATTGGCGATCGTATAAACATCGAAATATGACTGAAAAAAATTGAGCCGGACGCTGTCCTTACCTGGCCAGTGTGGGTCTCTTGTTTTCCAGATTCCCAATAAGATTTCCCACGCACGGTTGTGGACAATGTCGTTACAGTTTTTGGGCACAATTTGCTCGAATTGCCGAGCAAACAACAAACTCTTCTGCTCGCCATTATTGCGAGTAATAAATAAGTCGCGATGATAAGGTCACGTGATACGACACTGCTCGGATGGTAAGTCTTGTCATGAATGAATTCAACCAAGTCAATTATGTTGATTTTTTTCCCAACGAATCATTTGGTAGTCGTACGGTGGGGTACGGTATTGCACTTGCATCGTTTCGCAGTGTTTTTAATGTTTTCAATAAAAAATCACAAAAATTGGCCCCCGATTGACTCTGCCACATAAATATATATATATATATATGCTGGACCGACACACGGCGCTAGTCAAGCGAGTATTCGCAACTCCGAAAGTTACTCTCCAAGCTCTTGGAGTGCGCCACGGGTACTATTTTTGCGATGTAAAATGTTTTATCATCGTCGATTATCGCGAGGAATGCCGACCTGTGGTTTTCCGTATTTTATTTACAAATAGGATTATAATTTGTTGATTGTTCGATGAATCGAGTGACTTTCACGATTGTCATCATGTTTCCAGTGTTCGGAATAAGGTATTCAACGAACTGATGCAACTTTCATTATTTTTCTTGCGCATTCGCCTCTTGCCCTGTCTCTCTTTATTCGTGATATTTACAAGATAATGTAAAATTTCGCGAGTGGAAAGCCCTCGACAAGTGGAAAGTTTATCGTGCCAAGGCAAGGTAGCAGTTGGTCCGTCTTGTTATTATTTAGCGCACTTGCGCGGTGCCGTGCCGTGTTTATATACACGTAGAGGATAGTTATATATAAGCCCCTCGCGGTCTCTGGTACACCGTCGAACGCGCGCGCACGTCTTGGTTGTCTTTCTCGCGGTGTGTCTTTTCGTAAGGTGTTGTCAACACAGCGACGAGAGACAGGAGTGGAGAATCCGTCTTTTGTCTCTCTCCCTCGTCCGCTCGTGCCTTTACGAATGATTTTTCGCGTTCGCGGTTCACCTCATTCTTTCATATTTCCTCGTAATGTGAACAAATTTATTAATAACGATTGTTGGCAAAAAAAATCATATTGACAAAAGAGAAAAAAAGGGATGTGCCGAGTTTGCCGCGTCTTTCAAAAAAAACGATCGAAGAAGCTCGCAAATAGCCCAGGGGGAGCCTTCGGACTCTTTCGCGCCAATCTTCGCATTGAGGTGAGCACTGCTTTCTCTCTTTCTCCAAAACCCACTCCCTCCTTTTTCCTCTTCGAAAGGATCGTCGTACATATGTTTACAATCGAAAATAAATACACGGCGTTTACTGTAATGAGGTACAAAAGTATCGGCTTCCAATAACGAGCCAAGATTATGTACATTTGCGTGATATTACTCCATTTGCGTTTGGCGCAAAGTGTACGTTTTGTGAGGTTAAGTAACACGCACACACACACACACGAGAGTGATATGACCGACGATCGTTCCGCGAAGGTCTCGGGCGTATCGCTGCGCGGCTTGTTTATGTTTATAACTGTGGTTACTACGGATATCGATAGAAATTCATTACGACCCAAGAAGGCTTGTAGGAAATAGTTTGCGTTACGGAATTCACCACCGCGTTTCGTAAAATAATGGACGAATCCTCGCAGCAGGTATTTATTTGCCGCATTATTTTTTTCGAGATCATTTCGATAATCAATTGGTAAGACTTTCGATGGAAAAATCATATCGATCGAAATCATTTCTCCCGGGAATTCGATAAACAAACGACAAGTGGGTATGACGAAAAGTTGAACATAATTTTGTTTTTTGGTCGCGAGCATGCAAATGGATTATTTTCTCACTCGTCGCTCATTCTCCTTCTTATTTCGTATCTTTTTTCCTCTCCAATCCCTACATAAGAGCTGCACACACGCGTTTACACAGACAGCGTGTTTCCTTGACATTGCCTGATGTACTCGCAATCTTTCACGGCGTTTGTGTATAACACGCGCGCAGTGAGAGTGAGATGCGCCTAGAGGGGGGCGAATGAGGAGGGGAGGGGGACGCGGAGGTGTCTTAAAATAGACGAGACTTCGGCACCTCTGCACTCGCCTTGCGGCACCAGCAACGACCGACCACTTCGTCCACTCTCGTTTCAATCTATATAGGCATTCGAATACATCGATTAACTGCTACTGAATAATACCCACATCGTTGAAATGCAACGAAACTGCTTGAAAAATTCGATTCGTTGAATTCCCCTCAATATTTTCAAACAAACTCCATTCATTTGTAAACTCGACGCTAATTTCACATTGTTTCTTAACTGTCGTGCAGTTTTTTATTCACCAAAAAAAATTTGCAAATTTCGAAGAAAAAAAAATAATTTGTTGCAAAACTTGAATTTAAATCAAATCAGGATTTTTATAAATCATTGAAATTTGAAAATCAGCGTTTTTTTTCTTCGACATATTATTATTGCTGGTATTATCGATACTCGCTGTATCGACTAAATTACCCGGTACTGTACATACCGGGTCTGAGAGACCCGTGCTACTGAATTCAACCCACGTCGTTGAAACGCAACGAAACTGCTTGAAAAAATCGATTTGTTGAATTCCCCTCAACATTTTCAAACAAACTCCATTCATTTGTAAACTCGACGCTAATTTCACATTTTTTCTTAACTGTCGTGCAGTTTTTTTATTCACTAAAAAAAATTTGCAAATTTCGAAAAAAAAAAATTAGTGGCAAAAATTGAATTTAAATCGAATCAGGATTTTTATAAATCATTGAAATTTAAAATCAGCGGTTTGTTTCTTCGACATGTTATTATTATTGCTGGTATTATCGATACTCGCTGTATATCGACCGAATTACGCGGTACTAGACATACCGGGTCTGAGAGACCCGTGCAATTTTTACTTTGCATTTTTCGGTTCGCTCAATCGGAATATTTGCAGGAATGTTTTTTTTCTTTCCATTACTAAGAGCGAGGCACTCGTGGGTTTTGTTCCAAAAAATTAGCCTCGTGTCTTTGATCCGAGATCGAAAAACGTTACGACGATTCTTATTATTTATTTACTTACTCATTATTATTATTGGTTTGAAATCGCGAGACATCTGGACATGAGATGTTTATCAATGCACATGTTGATTTCTAAATTCAAATTTAACACGTTATACAAAAATTTTCACGTTCGAACTGGCAAAGCCACGATGTAAACGTTTCACGTGTTTTCGGGGATCAAAAGAAATAGTAATGCGAGTTTTCCGGTATTGGAAGTGTGCTGGCTGGACGTTTCTACCGCTTTACATTACGAATTGTTGACTGCGGCCTTTTTTTCGTTCGTAATAATTGAACAATATTGGCTCCTCGTAATTACGATGTTTACATTTTTTTTTCAAAGGCTTCGCCATTTTTTACTTTTTTTTTCAAATTGGATACAGTGACGATTGTCCGGCCGAGCGTCAATTGGAGTTTGGTCGATGGACGATTTTTTTGTTGTCAGAGGACCAACTTTTGCTCATACGCTCGCGAGTCGTTAAATAAAACCGCGTGTGGCATATCATTGGGTCAGTCGCAAATGAAGACGAAATCTAAATGGAGCAGGAGCATAAATAGGCCAGGAAAGTCCCCACAATCATCGGAAGAACCGCTTTTCCGTTTTTCTCTCTCTTTTTCTTTCCGTATTTGCACCAGCAGGGAGATCTATTTTAACGAATATAATCTGGCGCACCAAGTGGGTCATCGGTAACTGCGATGCTATCGGGTCGTCACTATTATTTATTATATTCTGTCCAGACCGTGGGAACATTCGTTATACTTGTGTGATTATAAATTTCGCGTCGAAAAATGGCAAGAAAAATCATAGAAAGATGGAAAATACATTGGACGGAATTTTATCACTGTGTTTTCATTTTTTCCTCCAAGTTTTTGGTCGTCGCTCTAATTAGTAATATTCGTAATGACAAAATTCACATTGGCATGAATGAATTTCGGAAGATGAAACTAACGCCGTTTTCCCAGAATCGCGGAGAGACTTTTGTGCTTTTCGCCTCATCGTTTATTCAATGACACTCTCTAATTTGTCTCGTCTCTCAGTCTCGACTTTGATCTACTTAATCGGGACGAAACTGTTGTCGATGTAATTGAGGATGAAAATATACAGTGATACAGCCTGCGATGTAATATCATAATTCGAGAGTGGGCGTAGCTATAAATACGCTTAGATGACAAGCGTGGACTTCCTAGACTCGTACCGTGCCAAGTGGAGTTTCTATGCATCATCGGAACATCCAGCACTTCATCTTTTTTCCCTCGCCGCATTTTCCCTCAAGTCTCCCTCGTTCATCCATTTTTTCGCTTTCAACTCCTTATCTTTTTTTTTGTTTGTATTTTGTCAATTCATTTTATGTAATATCTTCGGAGACTGCGCGTTGATTTTCGTGGCTTTGCCATCAAATTTATTTACTTGTTGATTTCTCGTGTATCTTTGGGATTTTTCGCGCCCGATCCAGGAATATCCACGATATTCGTTTGAATCGTTTACGACGATAATTAATCGAAAACAAAACGTCGAATTTTATCAACGCGATAAATGGTCAAAGAAAATATTTATTTTTCGTGATTTTTTTGCTTAAAGTATTTCGTGGCTTTCACTTTTTATGAATTTTCGAATAAAAAACGCCAAAAACTGCGAATGGAGACACGATGTTCGATTTTTTATCAAAAGTTGTTCTTTTTTTTTGTTCCAGTGAACAATTAGAAGAAAAAAAACAAAAACATGGCCTGATAATTGTGGGAGAACGTAAAAGTCTTTGAATATTGGTTTTTCGATGGATTGGGACGAAAGGAAGGGTGGGGGGTGAAAAAGTGATATCGCGGTGACGAATGCAGTGCGGAGTGGAGCCGCGGGCGTCAGGAAAGTCACCATGTTCAGCGAGAAGCAGCAGAAGCAGTCTAACGTGGCAGCTGCATCGCAAGGTAAAAAAAAAAAAAAAAAATTTACATTTTTCCCGAATTCCAACATTTTGTGAATATGCGCGAGTTGAAGTGAAGAAATATTCATTTTTATGCAAAAAAAATTGCGGTGACAAACTTTATGGAAAAAAATCACGAGGCGATTTTGACCCTCGGGCAAAATCTTGATTGACGTGAAGAATAAAATCATTTTTCCACTGTATCGCGCCTGAACGACCAGCATTAATGACTGAAGGAAATAAAGCCACAAATGGAGAACACCGAGAACGGCTGCAAATAGATCGCGAATTTAGCATTGCCCTTGCACTTTGTACGTTCAATGACGCGACGATCATGACGAAGCGAGATTTTTCTTACAAATAGCAACGAAAAACTATTTGCGGTATTAAAAAAATAATCGCCGTGCAAATTATCCGAAAGAAATGAACTTTCGTACTGAAAAAATCATAGAACTGGAATTTTTTTATTTTTCGATCATTCAGAAAAGTTTCTCGTGATCTTTTTCGTTATTTTTCGAGTTTTCTCGTTCTTCCGTTGGAAATCCCGCGATATATGCCGATGCAAGCAAACTCTGAATAATGTATGAACGCGCAGAATGCATAATGATGGAAAAGGACACGAGAGGGCGAGAGAGAGAGAAGCACAGCGTTCAGGGGAGCAGATATGATGGCAACGATGAGAAAACGAGCGTCGAAGTCGAGCAAGTTGCGAGGGTGGTGGCCTAAAGGGTATAGAATAATCGCCGAAGGGGAAGGACAGGGGCGGAAGAGAATCGCAAATGCGTCGATTGCGCTTCTATTTTTAGATATCGCGTTATGTGTCTGTTGCATGTTTTGTCTCTCTCTCTCTCTCTCTCTCTCTCTCTCTCGCCGTCTCAACGGTCAAGTGTATACGATTTCCGGCACTCGATCGTTCCCTAGTTTCATATTCAACTCTCGAAAACTCCGAATTTTTCACGGAGGATAGAATTTTCCGCAGCATCGACAACGTTCCCTACGATCCCGCCTGTAAATTGAATCGAATCTTTGAAACAAAATGGAAAAACCAATAATCGGGGCTGGCGATTAACGAAAATCGAGTATTCGCCACGATTCATCGAAATCTTTCCAATCAATTCGAAATCATCGAATTTATTTCGATGACATTGACTTTTTAAATACAGGCTTTCGTGCGAACATCGCCGTTTCCGATATTTTTATTTGCACGGACGCGAATCGACTCGGCTAAAGTCTATGTAAAAAAAAGTGGGATTTATAGCCATTATTACACGGAGAGAAATGCCGGGAAATTTATATCACATATTACCATGCCTTCATAGTTTTCTGGTGACATTGTCGTCCCTCTGAGAAATTTTAGCAAAAACATAGTAATTTTTATTCAAATTCTATCGGAAATAGCGGAAATTTGACATTTTTCGCCCAAGTTTAGATGAAAAATTACTATGTTTTTGCTAAAATTTCCCAGAGGGACGAAACTGTCACCAGAAAACTATGGAGCATAGTAATTTGTGATATAAATTTTCCCGCATTTCTNTTTTCCCCAGCATCGACAACGTTCCCTACGATCCCGCCTGTAAATTGGATCGAATCTTTGAAACAAAATGAAAAAACCAATAATTGGGGCTGGCGATTAACGAAAATCGAATATTCGGCACGATTCATCGAAATCTTTCGAATCAATTCGAAATCATCGAATTTATTTCGATGACATTGACTTTTTAAATAAAGGCTTTTGTGCGAGCATCGCCGTTTCCGATATTTTTATTTGCACGGACGCGAATCGACTCGGCTCAAGTCTATATAAAAAAAAAGTGGGATTTATAGTCATTATTACACGGAGAGAAATGCCGGGAAATTTATGTCACATATTACTATGCCTCCATAGTTTTCTGGTGACATTGTCGTCCCTCTGAGAAATTTTAGCATAAACATAGTAATTTTGATTCAAATTCTATCGGAAATAGCGGAAATTTGACATTTTTCGCCCAAGTTTAGATGAAAAATTACTATGTTTTTGCTAAAATTTCTCAGAGGGACGAAACTGTAACCAGGAAACTATGGAGCATAGTAATTTGTGATATAAATTTCCCCGCATTTCTCTCTGTGTAGGATTTAAATGTTTTGCGAATTGCAGTTGGTATTTATTTGAAGTAGTTGTAAGTAATAATTGTTGTTATATTCCGATGTGTCGTTAATCAGTGCCAAAAAACATGAGGATTACCTAACGGAAGTGATCTATGCGTCGTTGTCTGCGGTGTGAGAAGCCCAGCGAATATATCTTTAGGCACGAGCCGCCGGAAGCTAATATGAATGAAATAGTGAAAGGCGATTGGGCAACGTGCTGCAGGTCCCGGCCGCGGGCTCGTTCGTTGTGTTTTATTTCGCAACCTCGGGTCCTTTTCTTTTCTTCGTAGTCCCTCGTAATGGTATTTTCTTGAGAATGAAAAATAATACTTTGCGACGAGACGCTCGATGAAATAAAATGACAAGGTGACGTGGAAACTCGTAAAAGTCAATTTATTTAAATGAAAATGACGCGCGTCAGCTGTTGACGAACGATGAGGAATCGATGACTAGCATGAACAAAATAACGAAACAAAGAAAGAAAGAATAATGTATATGAAACGCGAATGCGTAAGGATTTTCCCGTTGAGCTGTCAAACTTCCATGACGTCGAATATTTGCGTTGAAATTCACGGGAACATCGCGCGCGAGAAAGAGCGAAAAAACTAAACGAAGCAAATGCTAAAACAATATTTGCACGCTCGAGACGAAATTAGGAATCTCTGTAATAGCTGCTCGTCGTATACGACGTCGTTCGAGCCGCGAGAGTCAAACTGGCGCGACTCCACATGAATGAAAACGATGACGAGAGTTATCCTTGCCAAAGGTATCAGGCAATCCGAGTCTCGTACACAAGTTTAAAAGAAACAGATGCGGAACCAAGAGTTTCGGGTCCATGCGGAGGGGAGACTGCGTGAGCCGAGGGAGAGGAATCGCGGGCGTTAAAGAGTGTGGAAGAAGATTAACAGGAGACGAAAAGAGTGACATGATCACTAGCAAGCGAGACGCTGACGGGGTTGCGACATTCTTTAAACACTCCACGTGTGTTTCCTACATCCACACACACACTCATGTATTTTTGACATATATAGGAAACTTCCCACGGCTCGGCAACTTGCCGAGTCTCTAATATATTGTTCCTTCATTATTTATCTCCTTTTTTTTCGTCTTGACAAACTTTTTATTTCCTACGATGAGCCGTTCCCTCGTAAGGGTGAGAAGCTTTTCCACGACTATTATTAATCGAAAGTGTCGTGCCAGAGCTTCGAAAATAAACAGTGGCTCGGGTACGACCGCCGGAATTCGATGCGAGGGCGGATTCGGATTGGGCGGGAGCCTCGAGTCGCCAAAATATCGATGACTTTTCGCGCTCCTCTCGTTAATTCAATCGCGCGAATCAATGACGATTCTTATTCGTTCATAGACATTCGCAATTTCCTCTCTGTTTACTTACTGCATTGAATAAAATATTGTCGATTCTCTAATCGATTAATAAGAAAAAACAGAAAATGTCGAATTTTGAAATATCGAAAGATATCGTCGGTTTCCCGCGCTGACAAACGGCCAAATATCGAGCGTAGGAGCCGAACGAGTTTCGTGTTCATTGATCAATTTCACGAGGCGACAATAAAGACGGAAATAGTGAAAATTCGCAATACGGTCGAGCCCTGCGATTCGACGACGATCTGCTGCTGATTCGCGGTAGAATCCATACGAGCTGTTTCCCCTTCGCGCGGTCCAAACAAATCAGAACTGAGATATTTGCGATAGGGCTCATTGCTAAAATCAAAGAGCGTTAAATCGAGCTCCCAAAAACGTTGCCGAGCGACGAATTCTCGGAATATTTGTGACAAATATATTATAAAACTCAATGTTACATTTCTTTATTATCCTCGCTGTGTTGATTTTATTTCTGGCAGATTAGTTGGTGGCGAGCAGCCGCGCGGTGCCAGGAACATATGTTAAAATGGCAAATTTCACTGCTCGTTTATATTAACAAATGAAACATGTTCGTGTGGCTTTGATACTCGAGCTCCTTGTTGACAATTTCGTGTCCAATTATTTTTCCCCGTGATTCAATTAATTTTCATCTGATTATCGAAATTGAACGAAAAAATGACAAACGGTCGTATTTTTTCGAAATCCCGTGAGCAAAGATGAAAAATGGGGGAAAATATTTATCGAGTGACAGCAAAAAAAAAAAAAAAAAGTCGGCTTGTCAAAGCTTTCGAAACACTGAACGTGTCTCGGGTTTATATATTTACCAAGACGTAGGAAGCCCTCCCAGGGGCGCGTCGACAACAAACGGCCCACACCTACGGACGCGGGGGTGTCAGACACTCGAAATAAATATCTTTCTCACTCTCTGTCGTCGTGTATATACGAATCTGTGTATATGTTGATATAAGCAGGTATAAGAAAGGATCTGGGAGTCTGAAAATAGACGGTTGGACCGAGCAGAAACTCGACACACCGAAGCGGCAACCACTGCCGGTCATCCCGGAGTTAACGACTCATAAGAGACGTCGTAGTAGTCGTTAATATTCCTTGACGTTCTCTTTTCCCTCTCTCTCTCTCTCCCCTCTTTATACACACAGTCCGCACACACTATTTATACCAACTTTTGGGAATAACCTCAAGGACGTCCGTTACGAAATACATCATCATCCCTTTAAAATTTACACGCCAAAATCTTCCTCCCTCTCTCTCTTGCTCTCGCTCGCTCTCTGTTTGTCGCTTCTTCTCTTTGGTTTTTCTCCGTTTCCCTGGAAATTCGATGTCGAAATAATCCGATAATAGGATACGCATGAAATTCAAAGACTTTCCAGTGTCCGATCAGCCTCGTAATTCACTTGCCAATTCCTTTATTTTACGTGTTTTAGATATTTTTCAAACTCTCATCCGGTTTGTACGATTTTATTGTTTTCTTTGGCACGCGCGAGGCTTCCTGACAAAAGTTTTTCACTAAAAACTGTTGGTGTTGGTAGAATTTTCGTCAAATTTTTTCATCAAGTACAATCGCGAGAGGAAATTCAAAATTCGATTCAAAGTTGTTTAATTATTTTTTTGTCAATGAAAATAGTACAGGAGCTCTGAGCTCTTGCCGCGGGATCTTCGGGACGTTGTTCTTCTCGTGTTTATCCATTTTCCGGACACCGGAACGCCCAGTAACAACTCGAACAACGTACCTCTCCATCAAGATTTCTTGATCTCGTCGAGTGCATGTGTCAGTCGCATCAAGAGATTTGCTCTTGGCACCACCCATCCCGCCCAAATATTCTGTACATAAAAATCTCGTAACTGTAACTCTAGGCAGCCTCTCAAAGATGGAAAAAAAAAACAATTTTATTTTCTCTCTTTCATCTCCTCCCTTCCCCTTCGGACTCGGAATCTCGATCTTTTGAGTCTTGCTCGACCGTGAAAATCGGTATCGTAATTGTTGAGCTGTCGATTAGTTTAAAATTCACTTGTTCTTGGGAACGAAAAAAATCTTGCGGCTCTTAAGGGTCGCCCAACGCGATCTGTTCATGTGCGCCATCAGGAGCAAAAGCATTCCAGCAACCCCGATACTTTTCATGCCCGATACTTTTCTCGTGTCCCATTCCTGGTTCGCGACCCACGTCAGGAACTCCACCACGTCCTTCGCGATCTGCGAACGCGTCGCCGGCGTCCCATCGTCGTAATCCACCACGCCATCCTGGACCATCTTTCATTTGCAAAAGGAATGAAAATTTTTATTAAACTCGACATTCGCTCACGTTCGAGAAAAACATATCGATAATTTTTTTTATCGATAACTTGAAATTCGAGTTGTTTTTCATTTTGTTTTGAAAAAAACGTTTTTGCAGAATGATTTTTGGGAAAAGTTGGAAAAGGCTGGACCTCGAGGTTTATTTTGCAGGGAAAATGTTACGGGGTTTTCAACCGATAGTGTGTTGGAGAAATTAAGGTAGTTATGCAGGTAAACTGATGCGTCGAAAGTTCCGACTGCGCTTCGCAGAGCAAAACTCTGTTCTCGTGTGACCTCGTGGGTCAGGAACTTTTAACGTGTACACTCTGCCCGTTTCGTACGATCACTTGTTCCTGCATGGATGCTCGCTACAGCGAGTTGGCGAGTAGCCGATTTTTAAATTGCAATTATCTCAGGAACCGCACACGTTGGAATTGAAACTTGGGTCGGAATCGGTTCATGGAGATCGCGTCTCGGGTATAGAAAAATTTCAAACGATTTCACGCTCTCGAGAAAGCTGCTCGATTACCTTAAACTCACGCGTTTTTCTTAATTTTGTGTGAAATCCAATCCAAGGACGAACGAGATCGCGTTTTAATGAAAATCGAGGCTTGTAAGGGGAACCGCGAGCAGTTGATATTGCGCGGAGAGAAACACCATTTTTTGTTGTTGGTTTTTTCGGTTTTTCTCGTGGCTTGGAAAAATTTCTCAATCTTTTGTTCATCTCACCTCAGGCATGGATATAGCTCCGCCAGGAAAATACGCATTGAACAATTGTCCCTCAGCCAATTCGATACCCGCAGGTGCTTCAAAGTATCCAGTCAGTAGCGAGAAGAGATAATCTTTGCCGGATCTTCTGGCATTTATTATGAAACTCAGATCAACCGGATATGCTCCATTATTGGCCACTCGCGAGGCTTCTTCGTTCGGAAATGGATCGGGTATTCGGTCTTGCACTTTACCCGGTCTCTTGAAGTATTTTCCTTCGTCATCGGGGCCATCGTCGACCTGCAAAAAATCGCAATAAAAAAAAAGAAAAAGCAAATTCCCCAGCAGTCTTGCCCAATGATTCCGGATGTGAAATTTTCCATGAAAAGTTGAAAAATATATTTTCGAGTGCGTGTAAGAAAGTATCGAGAATGTTCATTTTGTTGGAGAATAAAAAATGGAGAAAAAATATTGAACGTTGTTTACTTCGTACTCGGCTGCGATAGCTTTCATCTCATTGAGAGTGTGGGAAACGTCAACGAGTTGTTCAAAGCGTAGAAAACGTATACTGTGGCAGGTGGAACAAACGCTCCGATAAACGTGCCATCCCCGACGTATGCTAGAATGATCAAGTGATGAGAAAAGTCCATTCATCGACCAAGGATAACTCGGTGGATGTGCTTCGAGACCAGAAGCCAGCAAGGATCTGTCAAGCAAATAAATGATGGATCCACATGTCGCCAAAGCGCCGGTCACCAGTCCCAAAACTTTCTTGATGATTCCTCCATCCCTCCTGGACGACGAACCTCCCCAAAAAAATCCTCGTACACCCTCTTTATAAGCTCTCACGCGATCGTAATGAGGAAGGAAAAATTTGACGCGAGGCCGCAAAAAACCAGCCTTCGTTGCAAATGCCATTTTCACTTTCTTTTTTCTTCTTTTCCTCGCAATTTATCATGACGATTCGATAAAGTGCAACTTCACATTCAGCATCGCCAACTTTATCATTTTCTAATCTTGTTTTTTTTTTTTATTCTCTCAATATCTCAATGTGTCGACGCTCGACAAATTTTCTTTTCATCTTCCTGAACAAGCAAACAAATTTATTTCCAATTTTTTGTCGGAATTTTAAACTCGATCTCTTTTTGATTTTTTTTTTGTTTCCGATGTCTCGAGGCTCGGAAAATGGCTACATGATTTTTTTCCATTTTCCTCTAAGGTCCAAATATCGAATTCGAAAATAATAACGCGATCTTTGCCATTTGCCGATTAAAAATTGATAAAAATGAATTTCGTAAGGTTAGCTTTGGATTTTTGTAATTCTATTGATATAGTTTCTTATGGAAGGAAGGATTCTACGGGGATATTGATTGGATAATATTATCCTTATTTATAATTATCGTTACGATACGCTACTCGAATAGGAATTTTGTTATACGATGTCGTTATGCAATAAGAATTGCATAACGACGAGGGAATGCATATATAACGTGCGTATCTATACATCAACGCATACGTAATTATATATACAGCATAATGTATAAATATGTAGATGTTTAGATAGATATATATTTATATATAAGAGGCAGAGCTCGAAACGGAAAATTCGCTGGGGCAGGGAATTGTATCGATAAAGACTTTATAAATAGAAAAGATGCGGTTATGCACGACGTGCCCAAAGGCATTAGTATATTATGCGTTTATGTATGTTACGAACACGCAGAGGCGGCTTGTGGTTATTTGCAAACTTGCCTTTGCTCACCGCTTTATTTACGAGATGCTCCGCGTTTGTTTCTCGCGATTAGTTCGAAACTCAAATTCTATAACTATTTTCCTTGGAATTCAAACTTGAAAAATTTCGCTGAGAGAAATAGTTGGTTGCATCGAATGGTGGGAGGGAAATTGAGTTTGTTTTTTTTTGACAATGATATTTTTAATGTTAAACAATTTATTGCGAGGCAAAATTTCTTTCGTTCGTGGAAAATTCGTACAAGCCAATCGAGGCCCGACATTCGAGGGCTCGATCTTGGGCTTCCCTCGCGAGATAATAGGAACCCTTACGATTTCGTTATGGCTGTTTGTTCGTCATTTTGTTACAAGGTTTTCCACTTTTACGCTTCCTGGCGGAGCAAGAAGGAATTTCCAATGCCGAGACCGCGAAGAATATAGAAAACTGGAAAAACACGATTTTTTTAAAATGCTCTGGGCGTTTCGAGAGATTCTGAAAACTTCTGTTTTCACCCAATCATTTCATTTTATGCACGCCAAAGTAAAGACTACCATTAGTGCGAAGATTCCAGGATTGGAAGTTTGAATATTGCTGAGGATTTTCATGGTCGCGATTGCTGTGCCTCTCGTGACCTGTTTGCACACATAATTCTTCGTGCAGTGTAGAGTTTCGATGGCAAGTTTGGAGCAGAAACACTGTAGGATGAAACTATATAGTTTCCTGGACAGTAAACACGATCGATAGAAATTCAACGTAATCGAGTCGGGCTCACGCGTAGGGGATCTTCAATTGCATAACTTCGAACTCCGTCCCTAGAATTCATTGAATTTTCCGTGGGGTTCGAAGTTTCGTCAGATTCCTGGCACTCTCACTGTGACTAAATATTTCCAAGTTTCTCAAGGACCAAATTGTACTGAAAAATGTACCAATTTTTATTCGGAAAAATGTTTACAGAAAAATATGGAAAATAATTCAAGAAATTATTTGAAAAATTGAAAATAATTGAAGCATCGCGCATTTTTGAGCAACAAAAATTTCTAGTTATTCAGGAATATGTAGTTGAATAAATTTTTACCTTTCTACCAAAATCGTCCTGCCGAACGTGAGAATTTTTTATTTTTTGCTGATTAGCTCTGAATAAAAAATTATTGAATTGATTATTTTTTTAAATTGAATTTGAATTGCCAAACAATTGAAGTCTTGCGTAATTTTCTGGTGGGAAAGATTTCTAGTTATTTAGGTAGATATTGTTGATTAAATTTTATTTTCCATTCTATTAAAATCGTTCGCCAAGATAAATCCAATCCTAAGTCGGGAAGCTCGAGACGGTTTTTGTTTTTTTTTGTTTTTTAAATCGATAAACTTTTCTTGGCAGCTGGATATTCAATCATGGATAATTTATAATTGGAGCATATACTGCTTCAGCGATAGCACGTACCGTATCAAATTTTCCGGTTAATTCGTCATCGAACGTGAGAAGGAGATTCAGTTACAAAGAGACTTTGAGGTTGGAGCATTGGGAAAATTCAGTCTGGAAGGCTCAGGTGTCTACGGTAATTACAATTATCGAGTCCGTAGACGATCGTTAAAGTGTCTGTAACGGTCGTGCCTCACGCTGTTTATCCGCGTGGCCGCTATACGAAATGTAATCATTACAACGAGGATAGACTAAACGAGCCTGCTGCTGTTAAATTCTCTCGCGCTCACGTTCGAATTTCTCCACCTAATTATAGTTCATATCAGCAGAACATTTCCTTATTCGTATAATTCCATATACCACGAAAATTCCATTATTTTATCGTCACATGCATTAAATACTAAAAATAAACAAATTTCGAACGAAGGCAAGAAAATTTTCATTATTTCGTTATCCTTTCTCGTCATTTTGGACCGAATATTTTGCTCTTATTATTTGCTTCACAAATTCAACAAAGACGCAGTCACGTCGTTTGGAACGTGACAATGTGTGTTTTTTTTTTTTTGCCAATTTATTAACTTTGCCCCGTTGAGGCTGCTCAATTTATAAATCTTTGCGATTCTCCACTTTTCGGTTCTCATCGTGACAAACAACTCGAAAAAATGATAAGATTGCGGATGTTGATTGTGTCGTGGGGTAAATGGAATCGTTTAAGGGCGGAATTGGAAACATGAAGATGCGGTCTAACAACTCTGTAAGAAGGTATAGTCGTAGATTTCTGTCGTTTCGGAGATTCGGAGAGTCTCGAAGACAAATATTAATTGAATAGTCGCGAGGAATATATATATATATCAGCATTAATCCACGCTTTATTCAAGCCAATTGGCGAAAAGGGAGAGTTGGATCGATGCCAACTGTCCACGCGTATATAACAGGTGTTTATTCGACGGATTTATTCACGGGTTTACCTAATTATCATTCTCGCATTCCGAACCGCGGATTGGTCCGCCGGTGGATCGGACGAGAACAAGAGATTTCAATTGAGCTTGACTTTGTAGAAAATCTCTCGACACGAAAAGTAATTGCCGCGTCGAATTGATGAAGAATTTACTCGCGACCGCGCCTCACATTTGTACAAAAATTTCGAAACGTCGAAAAAAAATGAAGAAAAATAGTTTTTTTTTTTAACTTTTTTATTCTGTAAGAAAAATAAAATTAAAATTTTGTGCAGAATTTTCAAAGTTTTGTCTTTGCTTTTGTTTTTTTTTCTTTTTTAATTTAGAGCTTTGTGATTTTTACGAGATAAAAATCACGCAGTGAGCGAGAAACGAACTGGGGCAATTTGTAACTGCGGACTATTGGTTGCCACGGGGTGTAGGTCCTTGGAAGGAAAACCAAGGCCACGACTCGAGGAGGGTTGAAAGTCTGTAATGGCGTATATATTCGCGCGTGTATATATGTACGAAGACGATGTTACGTGGCACGGTAACATGCTTTTACTTTTTCCCCTCGAGCTAAATCTCAAACACCTGCGTGTTGTTTTTCTACCGACACGTATTTATTTATACACGTTTGCTGATAAGTGTCGAGAGAAGAATTCACTCACGCCTCAAGGTCCCTTTTTTAATGCTTCTTCCTGATTTCATGAAAAAAAGTCCTCAATTTCCCAGGCTGCTCTCGTCTTGTGAGACTTTTACTTACTTTTATAATTCTTGGGACACTGTCGCGTGGGAAGATCTACTTCGCGAGATGGCAACGTATTTATTTTCCTTTCCAATTAAAAAAANAAAAAAAAAAACAAAAAAAACAATGGCCGTTGACACAAAAATTGATTGATTCTTTCTGAGACTCTTCGTTTCGATAATTCTGACTGCCATCGAGCTGCCACGCGCCGTGGAAATGGCTGGAGAAACAAATTTTTGGATCAAGCAAAAAAATCGTCGTGAATTTTTCAATAGTTTTCCATTATTTTTGTTGTTTTTATTGAGTGGCAGATAAGAAATGATAATTCTTCGGTCAACGTACTCGAATTGCGCCATATCTGCAACTATCATTGCTCGAGTACAGTGGTCACTCTGTGTCCGTAATAAGCGGGTGTGAAATCTATTTGCGGAATCTCCTTTTCTCCCTGTCGGTCGTTCTATCGTTCTACATATCTCACTTTTGCACACAGCAGGCTTCACTCATTTTCCCTGCTTTCCTCTCTCCGAGCTCACGAGAGCCTTCGCGCGGACTAGGAAACCCATTTTTTTCAATCTCTTTCCCTCCCTCGTAGTCGCATGCAACGAACCTATTCACATTGGCTATTTTATATTGAGATACACGCGCGCTCACTCGCCGCGGTTGACGGTATTGCGCGCCTTTGCTGATGCCGCAGGCACGGAATAAAAGCAAAAGAAATTAAATTTAAACGAATGATTCGAAAAATATTGTGTCAACGAAACTTTGTTCGTTCCTTTGTTATTATCGCCGGAATCTGACGCAAAATATTTTTCGTTTTTTTTTTATCGTCCGAAGTTTTTCTTTTTGGTTCTGACAAAAAAATATTCGCCGATTTGCGGTTGTCTAAAAAATATAAAGATGAAGAAAATCGATGGAGAAACATTAAATTATTGATAATCACTGTTGAGTTTCTTCGTCGTTGGATAAAAATGTAGAAAAGCTTGTTTCGGCGAATAAAGCTCGTGTATTGAGTACCTGTGTGCGAGTGTGTATTCCTCCCATATTTAGCCTCGAATCGTGTGTGTATTTAAGTTGGTATGTCTGTATATAAGCTCGGTCGTGGAGGACTCGCGATCGATAGAGTATACTAGGCTCGTGGCCTTCGAGATTCTCGATCGCAAAATGAAGAGGAAGCGAGAGAGAAGCAGGGGGATTATATGCGGAGAGGGAGGCCGCGCGAGCAGAGAGCCAAGAAAATTTCAAGGGAAAGAGGAAGGAAAAGTTTTCTCGAATCTATAGTGAAGGAGAGGAAATGGTGCGCGTGAGAGGCAAACGGAAATATATAGGAAATAGGAAGGAAAGGTGACAAGGAGCGAGGGGGAGGGAGCTAGAGGAAACTAATGAGACTTGGAACGCTGCACGTGCTGCTCGTGGTAAAAGCGAAGGGAGGGGATGAGAGGGAATGGAAGAACGCGGAGTAGAAAAAGAGCTTCGTGTCAGATTGCGTGGAAGTCGATCTACAGTTTTCGACAACGAAGAAAAGTTGCCACGAGATTCAAAAGAAAAAAAATTCGAGATTTCCCGCCGTAAAAATTGCTGAAAATTTCTACTTTTTTTTTTCCTACGGATTTTTGTTTTTTTGCTTCTTCCCGATAAATACATCGGAACTCAACTATTTTTGTTGACGCAGCTTCCTGAAAAATCGATCATTTCGATTAGATCGGAAGTTGTGCCCGGATAAGATGTTCCGGGACAAAAATATTCATGAGAGGGAAGAATTATAAGCAAGTAGGTACACCTCGCAGAGTAACGGCGGGGGGAGGAAAGGAAAACGCGCGGAGGGTTAAGAGAACGCCACCCTCTTTCCTCCCACCCCTCTCTCGCTCTTTGAAGCTCTCGGACGCCTCGTGGTAGTGTTCCCATAGCAGCATTGACCGCTTCTATTTATATAACACACTCTGGTACTTTCCCGCACCCTCGGACCATTCTCTCGCCGCTCGTTTCGCCCTCTCGTGTTCCCATGCATGTATTCGTTTTCCTCCTTGTGTACCAAACGCGGTCAAACACACAAATGCGAAAAAAACATACGCATCTTTTCATTATGGAGCGAAATGCGTGGCAGTCGCGATTGCTATAGAAAACCGCGGAATACGTTCCATCAAAATTCTGACGATTCCGGGCGATCCGGAGGCTGAAAATTGCTCATGTGACTGGACCAGGAAGCGTGAAGCATTATGACGAACAAACCTGCGTGCACTTTGTTGCCAATTAGAAAAAAAATGTCATGGGCGGCCTAAAGGGTGCGACCACCGCGCGAGCTTCGGAAAATTGTTTTTTCTCTCTTTTCCTCGCGCGCGCGTTTCCCGAGAGGCCGCGTTTGTGGCTAACGCGTGGCTCCGATTAAATCGCACGTTATTTTTCGATTCGAAAGGTCAAGGCCTCGTGGCGAATAGAAATTTAGATACAAGTTGTGAAACGAGTATTTAAATGGTAATTTCGAGAATTTCGACCACTCGGCTTTCGGAATACTATTTCCTCGTTCGGCTTTCCCAAGCAGCAACAGGATTATTTATCGAGCTGTTCTAACCGCAAAATCTTTCAGAGACTCGTCGAATTTTACCGAGCACATTTTCTATATAAAATTCTCCAGCATCGTTTATCCTTCGATTTTTTCTATTTTTCAAAAAACGAAACGCGAATGTCAATTAATTATTGTTCAAATTATCTTGGCGTGATTTTTCCAATGACAGAATTTTTTTCGCAATTATATTCGATGGCTATTTGGGGCGCTGAGAGTTTGCAGCAAAACAGATTTAATTTTTATTCGTTATCGCGAGGGTTTTGCTCGGTATTAGCGAACTTTGCTTACGACGCAATTTGTCTCCCTCGATGTCAGCAACGCCAGTCTCCATAACTGATGCGTGTATTTTTAGGTTTGCGATGCATTTAGGTCCGAAAAGTTATGGAATAGCCGACTTTTATTGGGAATGTCGTACGCGTTCGTTTATAAAGCGAGGCCCGCCCTGACACGACGCCCATGTTACGACACTATTATGTTCTATTAATATAATATCATAAACGGTAGATAGCGGAGAGATAAAGTTGGATGTATAGAGAGAGAGAGAGCGAAATGTTCAGTCAGTGCCATCGCGCAGCTAATATATATGATCGAGTGTGACGAAACATTTTCGTACTCACAGGAATACACAGTAACACTTCTGCTTGTAAAATTCAATATTACCCAACGATTTTCTCCTGAAATAAGTCTCAGCCCCAAGACGCTCCAGTATAATTAAATTGGCTAATTATTTTCATCGTGTTTGATGAATCTTTATAAAGAAACAACAAAATTGAGAGGAGAGAATTGAATCGACGATTATTATGATTGGTGAGGATCCTATGGGGAACGGCTGAGCGGTCACCCAACCAAGTATCGTCCTCTCTTGCAAATCCTTTGGGCGAATAAAATTCTTATTCTCCAAAACAATTCACGTGCAACCTTTTTTTTGTTGATAAAATTTAATTTTAATGACAAAATTGTTGTTGAAACTAACATTTCGAAAATATTGGATGGGTCGACGATTCGTGACTGCAACGAGGGTGGCCGACGTAATTTGGAATTCTAGACAATCCTCGAGGTTTCTATATGAACGCTGCGAGGTCAAGGCCGAGTGTTTCACAAGAAACATATATTTTAATTTGCGCGACTATAGCGAAGGTTGTTGTTGGCTTCGGCTGCACTGCTGGGGATGCGGAAATGCCATCCCCGTCTCCGGAACTCGGAAATATCCGTTGAGGGTTGATCGATCGGAAAATAAATCGCTCAATCTACTCGAATAAATTACAAAATTGCCAGCTCGAATTCAATTAATTGTGTGGGATTGATGGAATAATAATAATAAATGGGTTTCCACAAAGAGAAAAATAAAATGGAAAAAAATTGGCGTTAGAGAATAAAAAAGATGGAACCGCGACGCCGACATTTGGTTGGGCGGCGGCTAAACCATTTACCGGCTCTGCCTGCATCGTTGCTCTCAGCGTCGGCCAATTTTTCTGATGCAAACGCGATACAGTAGTGCATCAGGAGGAAGAGTGCCTGCGGCGGGCAACCTGCTCCGGCGGGTCTCGCATCAAGAACGATGAATAAGTGGAAAGAGGGGAACCGTCATAAAAATAGAAGTGAAAAAATGTGTTAAAATTCTCTGAAAATTCAAGGTCGCGCTCTCGGTTTCTATTCTTCGACAGTAATTTCTCAAATTTTATCTCCTTCGTGAGGATTTCAGTTTTTTTCGACATTATCGTTCGAGTGAATTCTCGTTTTTCCTGCATTCTTTCATTCGCCCACACTTGTTAACAGACTGACAGACATGTAGGCAAACAACATTTATTTCATACACATATTTATATCCGTCAGTGTGTGCTTTTCCATGTGATCACACAAATAAATAAGTATTGGTACATAAGAGACACATGGAAAAGTGTTCACACACAAAATAGTGAGCCTGCGATCTATTTTCGTCAGAGCCGAATTTATTTTCGTACACACTCTCGCTGTTTCCCCGAGAATTTCCAATTGGCCTCAACTTCTCGTCGCTTCATATATATATATATGTCTATACGACATCGGGCATCGTCTCCACGTCGGTCGGGACTCTCAAGCGGTCTGTTATTTCTCTCCCACTAAACGCGAATCCGCGGTTTGCCACGATACCGTCTCGAAAAACGTTTTCGACCGTTTCTCTCAAACCCCCGACGTTCTCATCCTCTCTCCTCCTCCCGCTCTTTTGCTTTCCGTATGAGAAATGTCTATATGCGCGCGATCTTTTGGCGAGTCCTCGCCGCAGCCCGATATTCCCGACGAAATTCCGAACCGTTTGAAATTCCACTTTGTTGCTTCTTCGAATTCATATCGGTTACTGCTATGCCGCGCCTGCGAGCAATTCTCTCGCCAACTCGAATCTCACAGGAAAAAATTGCTGGGCTCAGTGAATTTTAAGGAAATCCAAAAATATCTGTCGCTCGTGGAGATTAAACTACCTTAACAAGGAAGGAATTGTGGCCATCGACGATACAGCAGCTTTTGGGAACTTGAGCCATCGGAAATTACGTCAAAGTTAACATCACAGACATATGGGAAGATTCAGAGAAGAGAGAGAGAAAAAATAAGGGAAAAGATTCATATACCTCAATTCTATTCGAGTCCTGACTCTGGTGTATTGCCAATTCTATTTATTCGGGCGAAGGCGGTTTAGCATTGTGTCCCAACGTTAATTTTGTTATGTAGTCTGTATTCGAGTTTCTGCAGCAAAATAGATGGAGAGAGAGAGAGAGAGAGAATGAGCGTTAATCATGGCAATCCAAGTGAAGAATATTGGCAATAATTCTCGACTGCATCATCCGCAATGCTTCTGTCTAGTCTGAAATCTCCATTTATTTCCTGAATTCCCTTTATTGTCTTCCAATTTTAGAACTTGTTGATTTATTCGTTCAATTTTTTATTTTTTGTTCCTGGCTTTTTACTTCGATGCAGAATTACGTTGAGTTGGATTTTTCTCGCCTCGATTTGTGCTGGGCACGATAATTAGTCTCGTCATGATTACTCGGTCGTCCCAATTTTTATTGATCGAATTTTTCGTTTTCTAGCGACGAAGAATTTTTTGTTCTGCAATTTCGATCCCGTTCGCGCAAGTTGCAGCCATTTTTCTTCACGCGGATTGAGGCTCGAAATGCCAAGATCATCGTTAAATACCCGTCGGTGGAATTTCAAATGTTTTCGTAACTCGTTACTCCTTATTGCTCGTGAGCGCGCGACGACGACTTATTTTCACTCGTTACATTTTTCGCGCGATTATAAGTGACGAATGGACTGTCACTCGTCACTTATTTCAACATTAGTCACGCGCGGTTCGCGGTTCATTTGCGATCCAACGTTTAAATAGCATTTCGTTTTTTTTTTCACTCATTTGAATTCGCGTTTATCGAAAATAAGTTCTAAAAAAAAAAAATCAGACGATTCCGTGGCATCGATCGTGTCGCCGACGATTCTTCGCGTGTCATTCCCAATTAATAATAGTCTGAAGACTCCGCAGAAAAATCGCATCGAATTTGTAAATATCCGAGGAAAACGAGGGAAAGGGGAAAATCATTTTTCGAAATGTTTTCAGGAAAGTCTCGTCGAGAATTTGTTTGGCAGGTGATCGGTCAGTCGTGCAGCCTGAAAAAATGGAGCTGCACAAGTTGTTCTCGAAATATTAGTTCTTTATATAGACGAGCCCGATAAAATAATATCGATCGAAAAAAATGACTCGATGAACTTTGAAGCTGCACGAACATTCTCATACAATGGCGAAAATCTCGCCTCTCTGTGCAGTCGATCGAGAATCGCGAGGTCTATTTATAACGGAGCTAATCTTAGCTGGCTCTTCAGATATCAATAATGCACGTGTGCTTATTCATGGAGAGCATTGATGCACTCTCCTAACGCACTCGAAAGTCAAACCGGTTTGAACGTTGATACAGGTGTTTCTCATAGTTTCGAGACTTTCGCATCGTTCACAACTGCTCAAAACACTCTTCATTCTTGTTTCTTTTATTTCGAGCGATTCTGGGAGCGTTTTCGAGAGAATTTTACCGAAGGAACGTGATGCAAAAATGGGGAAAAAAGTGCATTGTTTCGGGTGAACAAATGCGCAAGATTTCTGCGAGAATTAAAAAAAAAAAGAGAAACTCGCGCGTATAATTCATTGTTTCGAGCCTGCTGAGCCCTGGAACTGTTGTTTACCAAACATCGCGAGAGAATCGAGGAAAGTCCTCTGGAAATAGCGCGTTGATCGATAGAGAGGAAGAAGGAAAATAAATCGGAAGAAAGAGTTGTAGAAAAAGAGGCGAGACGGTACGAATAAAGGTTTTAATCTCGAGTGTGGGACGCGGCGGGATATGTTGTGGGAATATGGAGTTGTAAACATAACCTGGATTCTTTGGGAGCCGGCGGAAAGGCCCTGACAGACATGGCTCCGAAAAAAACGGCGGGGCGACGACGGCCTAAGGAGGGCGAACCAATAACCTAGCCTAATAACACGAGACAGAGTTGAAGACAGACGAGGGGAGGAGGAAGAGACGGAGGTGAAAGACAAAGTGTGGGACGCTCGGGGAAAAAAAAAACTTTGAAGTAGTTCCCTGCAAAGGTCACTCGGAAGAGCAAACATGACAGAGAAAAGTCAGAAAGCGAAGGAAAGCTCCGAAAGAACGAGTAAGAGCAGAGCGAGAAGGAGAGGAACGTTGATTGATAGATAAGAAGAGTGAAGAAGATAGAGACGCCTCGCGGAGACTCGATAGGGCGAGGCTCGTTGCACGGAATATAAATTCTATTTATAGCCACTAAAAAAGCTTCTGTAGGAGTGCGAGAGAGCCACGAGCAATCCTCCTCCCACGAAAACCTGCAGCGAGCCCTATAAATAGAGCCAACTTGCTATCTTTTTTTTACAACGTGCATTGTTCCACCTTCTGTGTCATCGATATATAAAAGCGTTGATGAAAAGATTGAAGTAGAGAAAGGAATCGATTGCCTTTTCAACATTTGTTTCCCGGTTCGCCGGCTTCTCATAAATTCCCTTCGATCAAAATTTCATTTCATGTTGAAATCTCTCGGAATTATTTCGACACCCCAATCTTAGGGGAAGATTTATTTTTTTTCGAAGCTTTTTTTGACTGCCTTCTGCGCGTTTGAAAAATCGGTGAAATGTTTTTCTGCTGTCGTCACTGCGAACCGATCTCCTGATCTCAGAATCACACTCGTGTTTGCTTTTCGATTCGCGAGACTATTCACAATCAAGATAATTGTCCACGATGTTGGATTTTTAATGTAATTACGATTCTTGATGAGCTTCAAAGCCTCGACGCTTGCGGGCGGGAAAAAGGCTTAATTTGATGACAAGAACGTGGGCGAAAAAAGGGACAGCGCCACTTGTAAACCTTCGCAAATCCGGAGAGTAGTCCTGATCCCGGCGACGTCGACGTCGACGTTTCTCATCAACTTTTCTCGCTCTCTCCCTCTCTCTTTCTCTCTTTTTCTCTTTTTCCTTTTCTGACTCAGAGAACGGCGCCATTCGTGGCGCCATCCAACTTTGGCTCTCCCCGATTTTTCTCTCTTTCTCTTTACTTCACTGCGGCTCATTTGCTCGCGGTTGCGTGCTGCGATGCGAAACTCCACAGAAACGAGACGCGGTTAGTCAACGAGCCCTCTGAGAGTTTCTCTCCCCACAACTACCCGCGAACTTGCCTCACAGACACTCAAATCGAGAAAGACACCGAAAAATATTAAAACATGCACACCCGCGAATACGTATATTTCCGAGTCTCGCGTTCTCCTAACATGAGATGCCGTTTCAAGTGGTTTCAATCAATTGCAACGTGATCTTTCCTGCAATACTCGGAATCACTAGAATTCATCCAAACACAAAGACAAAGCAAATAATAAGCAAGTCCCAAGATTTTTTAACTGCGAAACAACGACCAGAAAAATTTTCATTCCTTTTAGTTTTTATTATTTTTCTCTGCTATCTGCGTTAAGAAATCCTGGGCACCAAGGATTCCTTTCCCTTCCAGGTTACTTATGGTTGTCACCGATTTTTCCTTTTTCTTTTTTCACGAATCGATTGTTACTTTTTCGACTTTAACGAAAAAAACTAGCAAAATACGAAAATTTTAAGGTTTTGATGTTGACGATTAATTTTTAATTATTCTTCGGCTGGACATAGACAATTTCATTATCGTTTTTGTGCATTTTTCCAGCCCGATTGCCTAGCAACGTTTCATAGTAAATTCGATATTGAAAAAACAATGACAAGGAACTTCGAAATATTGTCGACACGTGGTTGTATAATTAATGAAATCGAGAGTCAATGATTATTACGTCAATTTCGATTTTTTCACGAATCGGTTGACAATTGTCGAACTTTACAAGAAAAAAATTAGAAAATTTTGACGTTTTGATTTTTATATTTACATAATTTTTAATCATTCTTCAGCTCGATACGGACGATTTCGTCATCTTTTTTGTGCATTTTTCTGGCCTCATCGCCCAGCAACGTTTGATAATAAATTTGAGATGAAAAAAAATGACAAAGAACCTCGAAATATTGTCAACACGGGATTGAATAATTAACGGAATAGAGACTTAATTATTATGACACTTTTGGTAATTTCTGGCTCCACGTGTAAGCCGTAAATTGTTTCATCTCGCGATGGCGAATTTTTTGATTCTTTCGGAAGCTAATTTCGTAACATAACCCTTAAGCCTCCCGACGTTTATCTTCTCTCTCGAAATGTGACTCATTGTATTAACACATTTCAAGTTTCTACGGCGTAGAATCTTGAGTAACAGAAACACATGATAAACACACGTGTATGAAGCGAAACCCTTTGAAATGTAAAAAAAGAAAAACGACATCCTCCGAAGAACCAAAATACACAAAGGGGCTTAATTCATTGACTATTTTTAGGCATTCGAGCGTTCCATCGTGAGAGATTCTGGAGATTTGTTCCAGAATCATATTTTTGTGGCTCCTGATTAATTGATTATCGATTATCCATGAAAAATGTCGTTTTTTTCGAATCATTGGCTTTCCACGTGGACGACCGGCGTTTGGACATTTGGGGAATCTCAATAAATGCTCCACGTCCTGATTCTATCTGCAGGAGTTTCGGGCGATGAAGAATCGAACGGACGAACCGCGACCCTCGTTGACCTGGATTCCGGATTCGGTACCCACGAGAAAAAATCGAGTGTCCTATTTATGAATTGGGATATTTTCATATATAACAGATTCCAATTTCTTCGCGGTTATGAATTCGCAGCTTTCCGTCTTTCCATCAAGTTTTTTTCTTTTCTATAATAAAATGACACTTTGCTCTACGAATTGGGCAGGAACCTGCATCGCTACACGTTCATGACTCGTTTCTTATCGCCTTCGTGCATCGGCCCAGGCCTTTGTATACACACCGAAAGAGACAAAAAAATAGCCTCGTGTACCGTCACACGATAATTTCCGGGAGCGCTCTGTTAATTATCTTTCGAAAGTTGAACGAATGAAAATAGAAACTGAGCAAATGAGCCAGAGGCCTGACCGATGCGATCTTTGGGACTTGCATTTTTTTTACATTCCCGCAAGTGCTCAATATGCATCCGATGCTAAAAATTTCATCAATATCCACGGATTCGCTTCTTCGCAATAAAATCGACCAAACGCTCGTGGAAACGAGTCGATCAGAAATAAAAAAATTACAGATTTCTCTCGGTAATGTTCTCGCAGTCGAGCTCATTAAAGTTTGGGCGTTTCGTCGTTGATTATACTCGGAGCTCTATAAATTCCTGGTCAAATTTTCGAGAGCTCGATTTTTCGACACGACGGTTCGTCCGATTGGCAGAAAAAATCTTGTCCATCGATTTTTTGAATTTTTTCCAAAAGGCCGAGACTTTTTCGTACAAACTCGGGGGGAGCGAGACGTTCGCAGTTTGACGCTCAACCTTAACCCTTAAATGCCATGGGATCGGGTCGCTTAAGGCCGAAGCTTTCGAGCGAGGAATTATTGAGACACGATTTTTTTTTTTATTATTATATTAGGAGGAAAAAAAATAGTGACAAGTTTTTGGGAATACGACGTTGGGTTCTCGGAAACAAAAGTGAAATCGGCACGATATTTACAGGCCTATTTATCATTTTACTTATAGATACGAAATATACTTACGTATCCATGGCGCGAGAGCGAACGAGTCGGGGCAGGAGAAGAGCGAATATTAATGCGTGTTTTAACACGTGTGGTAGTTTATTTTTCAATGTATTTATAGATCTCGGTATTTTCGAACCCTAAGCAACTATTTTTACCCTATTCCCGACTTTTTATTTAGCGTGGCTTTCATCATTCGCTTCCAATCAGCGTCGTTCATAACCTCCAAATCCAACTCATTTTTCGCGAATCGTTCCAAACACCAGAAATGAAATCTTGTGAAATTTTTTTCTGTGTCGCACTGGCTCGTCCGCGGACCGTTGGCTCCGCTGACATTTGCGTTTCGCAATATATTCCATTTTCGACGTCTTCCCTACGCTTTTTCCAAAAGCCCGAAAACGTCATTTTTGTTGAAAGTACAAACGACGAAAAAATGTTTTCCCGCCGTGCTGTAAATCGAGGTTTTTTGTTGATGGTGAGTTGTTGAACGCGAATCGTCTGCTCCGTTATCGGATAATGTCTACTATTAGTTTTTGCACGATGTTACCGAAGCTCGCGTGTGGCTGCTCGAAAGGAATAAAAAAAACCAAGGAAAAAGGAAGAAAAAATGGTAAGGGAGCGAGAAATGGCGAAGCAGCGAAATGGATGTCCTCCCGAGAGCTTTATATACACGAACGTTCGTGAAGAATGGAAGGAGAGAGAGAGAGAGGACTTTTCATCAAGTATAGGCAAGTCTAAAAATAGGAAAGCGGTACATCATATCGAGCGGTTATTTATAAATAGATTGGTGACGACAAGCGCGAGGTCTACCTTTCCCTTTACCCCTTCCGCGCGACCGCTGGGCACGTATATATCTGCATAATAAATAAATCGAGTGTACATAACGTGAGGACGAGGACCGAGAACCGCGAGATAGCGTCGACGAGCGAACGATTCGAGAAATAACCGAAGAGCGGAGAGAGGGAGCGCAGGCAATGTTTGCGGTTGCGAACAGGAACAAAAAAGAATTCGATCGTATTGTTTGGCAGTTTCTCGAACGAGTCGATGGAAAGTTATTCTGCTCCTTCGACACAAAACCGTATCGACGAATAAGCGACCGAAATGAAGAAATTTCGAGTTGGCGTGGGAGACAAGAAAAAAACGGCAAAGATTGAGGAAGAAATCGATCGTGGAAATTTACAGACGAATCTGCTTATTCGAATCGAGCGAATAAACACGTCACGACGATTATTATCTCATAGACATATCAATGGCTAGTGCGTATCAAAGTCAGTCACCCGGAATAACGGTGGTCTGTGGATAATTGTGAAAAAAAACACAAAAAAACTGAGAGGTAGAGAACGAGAATCTCCAAAAACTAGTAAATCGTCGTTTTCAATCATTTTTCTATGGATTGATAATTCGTGGGAAACTTTTTAGGGGTAACGAATCCTGGGCAATCGATTACAATGATTACAAAATCGGAAAATGCAAGATTTTTTTCAAAAAAAGGTCAAATTCACGAAATAAATTTTCAAAATCTGTTTTTTTTTTGTTTCAACGCCATCTCAATGATCATAAAGGCTTTGACATTTAATTTGCGCACAATTGAAGATAACGAGTCATATTTTAAGGGGAAAAAAGATTCGGAATAATTATGAGGAAAGCCGCTGCGCCACGCGCAGACGAAAGTTCTTGCTTCCAGTAGTTTTCGCGGGTGCGAATTTCCACCCAGGTGGCGGCAGCTACGGGTTAGAATCCCGATTTTTTAATGACTTTTTTTTTTGCGCCGGTGGCTTTTTTTTCCGCAAAATATGATAATTATTCCGACAGATGGACATTTGACGTTTGGCGAGAGAGAAAGAGAAGGCGTTACGTATGTTCTTGCTCTTGCGAAGCCATTAAATCAAAAACGGATCGATGGATGTCGAGGAAAACGGTTAAGCTAATGTCCCGGCGTAATATATTTATATATGTGTATGTGTGCGTGTGTGTCTGTGTGTGTGTGTTTGAGAAGGGTGGTGGGCGGTAGACAAGGAATGGAGATATAGCGGACGAGATATACGAAGGAAGAGAGACAAAGAGAAAAGAGAGAGAGAGAGAGAGAGAGAGAGAGAGAGAGGGAATGGCAACCTTGTAGCTATTCTTACCATTTGAGACGTATTCTGATCGATGAGAACGACTCGTTTCCTATATATCGTTGCACCGCAAAAAAAGCTCCTTTATCTTGTCTGAAAAATCGTTTTTTCAATAAAGAATACAAATTTATTAATTTTTTTACTTAAAAAACACACAAAATGCAGCTGAACGATGCTAAGAACATTATTGTATGAGAGAAACAGTAAGAAATGAATTGAATAGAATTTTTACTAAACGTTTCGATCGTAAAATCGAACCTTTGGGCCATTTTTAGCCTGGAACCTCTGTTTTCGTAACGGCGGCGGAACCGCATTTGCGTCGTACTTGCAGTTATGGAACCTTCTGCATGCGTCGTATTTACGACCCTGCGCACTTCCCTGGAAATGGAATCGGTCGCAACGCCCCCCTTCACCTCCCCGCCCTCCATGCAATCTCGTCGGAATTACGTTAATAGAGGTTTATTAGGAAAATGGGGATTCTGGTGCAGATAGCAACCGAAAAAAAATATACCACTCCATATGTATCTCGAACTTGCGTAAAGAACTTGGATAAACCACCGCGTTCTCGTGTCTGTGTGTGAGGGAATAATTTTTATGGGTTTTTTGACGTCGTTGCATCAACACATTCGCGGCGAGAGAATAAACAAACCGTCGCTACCATCGTAGGTAGTGATAAGTGATAAGAGAACTTCCGGATGCGGTGTGTGTTGACTGATGACCGCCGTTGCACGGCCCACACGAAATTCCGATAAAATCTCGAGTCGCATTTTTTTCTAATCCGTCTGCATTTTCTATCCAGTTTACAAAGCATCGTCCATTTGTTCAATTTTCTCAAAACAATTTTATCAACTGTTGAAAAACTGAAGAAAAATAGTTTTTCAATAATTTTAACAATAAAATAATTATTATTTATAATTTTGACGAAATGTTTACGGAATTTTGAAATTATTGATAATCGGGACGTTGCACGTTTACGAGTAAAATTAATTTTTTATTACTTGAGGCATTATTAATCGCTTGTACAGCTCCTGTTTATGTTTTGCTCTTTTTCGAGAATCTTCCCCTCTCCGGTCATGACACGTGGTCGTATATAACGTTTTCATCGTTCCATCTTAGCGATCAATTTACTCAAAATTTCATGAATCGTTGTCTTTCCTCAATCCCCAAACATTTCGAAGATTTCCTCAATTTCTGGCTCCTTCTTTTTCCGTCTGTTTTTATAATTTCTTAGTGAGAATCATATCTCTATCTCCGTTTAGCTCGTTCACGCGGAAATTCAATCTCCCGGAAACGTCAGAAGTGCGTAGTTGGCCTCATGTTACCATGTCAATAACCTTTCCTCGAGCAAATTAACACGAGGAAATTCAAATTAATTGTCCATCTCCTTCCACGTGCGAGTTTAAATATAAAATTTTCATTTCGCTTCTTTTTTTACCATCGTTTATCTTGTATTTTTGATCCCTCCACTCGAAATAGTCAACGAAGAATCTTTCCAATAGAATTGGTAACTTGGACCGAGCCAAGTTTAGGAAAAAACATAAACTTGTCCGATATTTTTACGACTCGCTGTGTTTTCACTCGCAATTTTATTGTTTTTATATTTAGATTCGACGCATTATTTGAGTCAACGACTCATCGTCGTTGTCCCTTAATGGTTCATATCGATTCGTCGATGTGAATTCAACAATTCAACTACAATCCGGTTACATAAGCACCAAACTGTATTTACCTTATATTCTTGCGAGCTGAACAACCGCGCTCGCCCTTCGCTCGTTTTCGACTGCAAATTGCACCTCAGTTTTCATAATTTTTCTCATTTTTTTTTTTCGTCACTAAAACGCAGCATTGCTCTTTATTTTTTCGATTTATTTCGCATTGTTTGGTTCCATTTGATTATCGAGAATGATAAATCAATTGCCCTCGATTATTTGGAATTGATTAGTAAAAAAAAACACGATGTTCGGTCGGGAAAAATCCTGCCACACGTTTTGTTCCGAGAAGAATGTTCTCTTTTCGCTAGAGGACAAAAGGTCACATGACTCTTTCTCGAAATGTCGGGAATTCCCGAGAACGGGCGTAATCTGATTTTTGGTTTGATGCTCCCATTGGCGCGACTGATAGATCGTGCGAAATAACGTTTGAAATGTAGGCGATAAATAATCTCAAAACTCTTGGCCTCGCGGATTCTAGGAATCGGGCGAAAAAACCCCGAAATTTTGGAAAGTTGCTGCTCCAAAACTTTCCATTTGTTTGGTCGCGACCAATTGGCGGACTCGGGCTGCAATGTGACATAACGAGCAAGGAGGCGCGCGGTAGGAGCGAGAGAGATGACTGAAAACTTTGGACGATTTTGTCGTTTTCGTAGAATGACATTTTGGGCTTCGTAATTTGTTCAGGGAGACGCTGGCACTTGGTTTTTTGCGGAAATCGTAACGACGTAAGGGGAACGGGGCTCGATGAAGTGTGTGAGGTTATGTTGACCTTTGGGCTTTTCGAAAGTTGGTCCAAGTGATAAATTGCGGAAAAATAAATGGTCGAAAATTGTGGCATTTAAATGAGCCCCATCGACATAATTTTCTTGCCATGCGAGCATTCTCTCGGAAACTTCCATCAGTAAAAACATACATAAGCTTTACGCGAAAATGATGGTGGCTCGTGGTGGTGAGGAGTATCGCATGGAGTGCGAGGCCAGAAAAAGAGGGAGGTAGCGAGAGAGGGAGAAAGATTGAGCCACGGACGTAACAATGCGTGTGTTTAAAAATAGAATTGTCGGGGCCGGGGCGGCGGCGGTGGTGGTTTTAGTGTCTCCGTTTGGCCGCTACGTGGCGCCAGGAGCAAAGTTTTGGTCCCGCGGGGCGACCGAAAGGTTTGCGAGCGCGAGTGGGAAAGAGAGAGACGACGCACGTGTCGTAGGCGAGCGAGAGACCGAGAGAGCGAACGAGTTGGACGCTGGCGTACATACAGGCAGAGCGTAGCGCGAACCGCGAAGCCTGGCTATTCCGTTGCCAGTTCACGTTGATCACGCGTACAGGTTGTTTCGGCTACGCGCGCGCGTACTTTATATTTCTTAAAAATCAAACTTTCCTCATTCTTTAAAACGTAATGCGATGAATAAAAAAGCTTCGATGTTTATCGAACTGCATGTGGACGAATTCGTTTTTCTTCTTTTTTCTTCTCGATCCTGTTAAACTTTGAGATTGTTTTCGTTCGGTCCGTACTGCGATCGACAACTCGAAGCGACATCGACGAGCGAACACTCCAATGTACAAACGTTTTTATCCGAAAAAAAAACAAACAAGCCCCTTGATGACAGAAACTGCGGTGTGCGGCCGTTGTAATTATTTCTTCTAATCTCGATAGTAATGGATTAAAAAATATATATATATATTATTACGAGTGCTATTGTGGAGTGGGTTCGTGTGTAATCGATCGATATACCGATAAAGAGAAAAAAAAAGTGCTCCCGAGTGTTTCCATTCGTTGAATCTTTCTGTCACTTGGTTGCAAAAGTGATTGTGTGTTTTATAAAAATTTAGTGGCACAGAGATCGTGCGAGAACGAGAGATCGCTCCTATGTGGTTTTTCGGATCTTCGGCAACTTGGCATGCAGTGTAAATATACACACGCGCTGCTGCTGCTGCCGCCGTGTGATCTTTCGCATTATCTCGCTCGCGCGGTTCGCATGGCGAAATATTATAACGCTTAATTCGATGGGAGGATCGTGAATCGCGCAGGCTTCGATAGCTCATGAGAACGAGAGGTAAAACATTATTAACAAATATCCATGTATTTTTATGGGCAAACATTCTCAGTGGCACTTCTTTCACGCTGCTTTTTTTTCATTATTACCGGTTTGCGGTCAAGCTACTGTTGGCGCAAGTTGCGACGATGAAAAGCGTGTACATAATGCGTTTACATATTTACACATAAATAAATGCGTATCCCAAGCAGACGAGAAAAGAATCGTCATTTCTCTTTTATTTTTCGTGTTCCAACATTTTTTTCTACTTCATTTTTTCACGGTTCTCCATCTTTTTGTCGAGCTCACGATACTGACGTATTTTTCGACGTCGAATTTACGAAAATCCCTGAATGCAATTTTTCGAAATGTCGTTTTTTTCAACATCTTCGAGGCTTGACAGTTTAATTGACCGAGTTTCCACGGAAGCGAACGCGAGCCATATTTAAAATTGAAGGATGAAGAAAAGAGAAATTAGAGATTGTTTGGAAAAAGTGTCTGAACGAAAGTAACGGCAAAGGAGGGGGNGGGGGGGGGGGCGAGAGGCTTCTCGTGGGAATCGCAGATAGGGTTGAGAGGCATTCGACCCATGGGGAACGACAATCGCGACGAGGTCGACGCGCTCCCAACGTTCCTCGTGCACGACCTCGTAGAGGGCGCTCTCTCTCTCTCTCTCTCTCTCTCTCTCTCTTGCGTCCTATATGCTTGCCATAAGTCGTCATCGTCGACGGGGCGGTGGGTCGTTAATACAAACCGAGGGAAATGGCTACGTCGAGAACACCTGTTGTCATGGTGCTAAGCTCACATATATCGCATACAT
Source organism: Hyposoter didymator (assembly GCA_037952995.1). Classification (NCBI taxonomy): domain Eukaryota; kingdom Metazoa; phylum Arthropoda; class Insecta; order Hymenoptera; family Ichneumonidae; genus Hyposoter; species Hyposoter didymator. The sequence goes on along the minus strand of JBAJMU010000005.1, from coordinate 2,086,641 downwards.
GCGCGAATACAACCCAAAGAACTTTTACAAACTCTCTCTCTCTCTTGCTCTTTCGCGCGCTCGCTGTCCCTCCCTCGATCTGCGGCCCTTTATCGATACTCCGATCGCCATTTTCTTTCTCTCAGCAAATATGTGTTATACCTGCTGTGAGCTCTCCCTCTGCTACATCATTCGAACGCCCTGTAATCGAACATGATTTATTTATACTTGAAATTCCTTCGTATGGGGAATTTCAAAGGCATTTCCTAACTTATTTACGTTATACGTGTTTATACTGTTTTACTTACGAAGCATATTGTTCCTTGAGTTTGTATTTTCTTGTCAAATTTTATTTTTGAAAAACATTTTCAGGTCAAAATTAACTCGAAACTGAGTTTTTTGTTTGTTTTTTGTTTTTTTTTATTTATTTAGAGTTTCGATTCATTTGTCTGATTGTTTATTTATTTGTTGCTCTGACAGAAATTTTCCCGTCGATGAGGAAAAAAATGGATAAACGAATATTTTGATTTTTTGTTGATAAATGAGTAATTTGGAGAATTGGGAACTCGCAAATGAGAATTTGAGCAATTAGTAGTTTCTGTAATCTCAATGCCTATACGTCATCGTCGTTCCTAAAGATTGGAAAATTTGTAAGGCGGAAAATAAATATCTCGTCGAAATTCATTTCGTTGGAATGAACCGACCGTGAAGCAGCTAAAAATGGGAATTTCGAAGCAGGATATAATGCCACGATAAGACGACACGTCAACTATATCGTCGATGTAAAATTAGCTTTTGCTTTGCTTTATTCCGGAGACCCGAGAATCCAATCGGCCTGAGAAAAAATTTCAGTGGAAATTCGATAAATTTTTCAGTTACTAGCATTTTTTTTTCATCGATTAAGATAGTTGGTTCGATCGTGACGAACGAAATAATTCACGATGATTTCAAGGTTGCATCGTTGGAATGCAAAAAAAATCGGTTTTCTCTTCAACAGAGCTCATCTTTAGTCTGGACAATAAAACGATCGTTTTTTTTCGGGATTCAAACTCAGAATCGATATGAAAATGTTCAATGTTTTTTAAATTGGACGAAAAATGAAAAGAAGGAGGATTTTTCCTTCAGTGTCACAATAATAACTTCGTTTTTGTATATTTTTCTCGGCACGTGACATTTATCGATTTATAGAAAAAAGAAAATTGTTGCCCGAAAATGGTATTTGGAAAAAAAACGACGTTTTTCTGTTTTTTTTTTTTTTACCGAATTTCGATAATATTTTGTCATTATTTTTAATTGTCTTTTTTTATTCTGTTGATGCGTTGAGAGAAAATTTCGAAAAATATGGAAAATGTCGCATATTAAATGGACAGAGACGAATGAGGAGGAAGAAAAATAGGAGCGAAAGAGAGTAAAGCTAGTCGCAGCTATTGGAATCGTGTATTTCGATAAGCACACGATAATATTCGCAATTTTCTCCGTTTTTGCTCAATTCCTATTTTACGTTCGATCGCTCGGTCTAGAGACCACGTCACGAGGTCATCTATAGGACTGATCGCAAAAACACAACCCTAGCTTATCTTTTTCTCTTCCGCTTCTCCTTCCTCTTTGCCTTCTCTCCCTCGCATCGCCGTCAATCGCGTACTTATACCTTAATATTAAATTTATATGTGGCTTATTCTGCCTGTTAGAAATGTACACGTAGGGAGTGCACGAAGCTAAAGATCGCGGGGATCCTTGTGCCCAAGAGAGAGACAGAGAGAAACAAAGTAAAGACACAAAGTTCGCGACGTTGAGGTCCAACGAAAAATACTTTTTCTTTTCATTGTTTGTTCAATTTTAAAAAACCATGACAATTTTCGTATCGATTTTGAGTTTGAATCTTTAAAAAAAACTTTCATAGAAATTGCGTTGCATTCTAACGATGCAAACTTCTACATCGTCGTAGAATTACGAAAAGTTGATGGCTGTGAAAACAAAAAGCTCTCGATCAATCGTTGCTCTAGCTGCATCCAAATTTCCCATTTTTGTGAAGCACAAAATTAAACAAGAATCACAAAATTTCGAAAAACGACCCGATTTCCAAAATCGTCGTGCCTCTGGACTATTGGATTTTGAATTAAAACAAGAATAATATATTACGAAAAGTTGGTGGCCGTAGAAAACAAAAACCTGAATAAAAAAACAAAAAATATTGCAACGTTACGTTTTGCAGAAAGGATTATAGAATTTCTCGAAAAATGGTTGTTTCAAGTTTTTGGACTTTTGTAAAGACTTTGGAATTTTTTCCGTTCGTTGGAATTTTTATTTTTATTTATTTCTCCTTTTCAACCCAACCCTATGGTGCTCTATATTTATCGTTGTATATTCGTGGTGAAAAATGTGAATGATGTGCCGAATGTACGCGTAGAGTTCGACACACGTGGCGTCGCTTAATTTCACTCTTTTCCCCGGCCCAACATCCTGCACAAACTACTGGTTCCATATAAACCATCGTAAACCACATGTTGACGGTTGAACAAAGAAAAAAACAACACAGCGAAAGAGCCACATGATTCAGCAACAATATCATTTTTCCATCAAACTCTCGCGGGATTCCATTTATCATTGTTTTTTTTTCGCCGCGATTTATCGTTCAAATTTTTTTTTAAACAACAAACTTCAATCCAGGAGACTCTGGTGCATGATTTGCCTCCGAGGCAATTGTCCTCCGAACGAGCGACGTTTCGGGGAATTTTTAATTCTCTAACGACCCTCCTGCGCCCTTAATGACACGAAAAACTAATAAATTTTCATCCAAAGTTGCATTAAATGTTTATAGAACGTGAGACCAACGTTATTTCGCAATAATCACGATTTGTCGTGTTTTTTTGTTGCTTTTGTAACCTCATTTTCATTTAATGAGTCCATAGTCAAGTTCACGAACCGTGGACGTTGAAATTTTTAGTTTACAAGCTCCAGTTGCGTTTCTTCCTTGTTTTTGTTTCAATTTTTTGTCTCTTTCCTTGTTCGTTTTGTTTTTTTGTTTTTTTTTTTATTCGTGGCGAGAGGTCACTTACGTCACAATGTCTCTATCTGTTTCGTAACAAACGAGCACGAGGAAGCGATTGCGCGACTAGACCACTGTAGAAAATCCAAAAATAGAACTACGAACTATCGGTTGGGTGATCGATGGAGTCAAGGCATGCCGGATATCACACGATTTATACATTCCTTTATGAATCAATATTTTTATGTGGTCGATACTTTTCCAGACTAAGGTCCAATCTCCCTTGTTTCGTTGGTTACGATCGATTTTTTTTTTCATTGTTTTTTCTGTTTTTTTCTTCTTGATGGAAAAGTTTTCGTTGGGTATATTGAAAATGTGGGAAAAAATGTCGGAATTCTCTTGTCGACTTCCGAGCGCGCAGCGATAAATCTTGCTCAAAATTTTTTTGGCCTTCTTCTTGAATCTTTTTTTTCCCCCTCGCTCTCTCTCTCTCTTTCGCCGTTACATATCTCACGAAGAAAGAGAGATAAAGAATAGTGGTGACTGGCTGCTCGATTTTTTTTCTTCCTTTTATCCCTCCGACCTCGTTGTACATTGCGTTGCATTTTTCTTTTTCTTCAAACTTTATACTCGACGTCGAAACACGAAGACGAAAAAAAAGCGTGAGATTGGGGTCGATGGGAACGTCGTAAGGCCACGAGAGTCCGAGATGGAAATAGAAACGGTTATGACGAACAAGACGATACGTTACGATCTCGTCGTCGAGATACACTTTATCCACCCAAACGACTTTGCTTATCTGTTCTCTGTTATAAAACCTCATTATTCCTTACTGCTCGAACAATTCGGTTAACGAGATTCCAATTATTGTCGCGCGCACTCGGTTTCTCAGCGTTTCACCATCCCCCATGCAATCAGCTCCCGCCAAGCTCCAGATTTCTTTTCATTTTCGTTTTTAATAAAGATACACACACTTGGAACAAACGAGTAAGTCGAGGAGAATCCGCTGGGCTCGATCGTTCTAGCAGTTTTCATTTCAATCATCGACGCACGTCATGTTGTTGAGTCTGTTCACTCGAGTGCTCACCACCTTCGACTCTCAACTCTCGAGTTTCGGTCGCTACGTGGCGCGGAGCCTCGCGAATCATTTCTCGTATGCGAATTGCCCTTTGGGTGTTGCGGATGGATTTACTGACCAGCACCTTCATGCTGGAACACTTGAAACAAAATTTTGTTGAAAAATTGTGTCAATGCAGCAAGAAATATTTTATAAAATCTCTTGAGAAGCAAATTTTTATTGTTCCACTCGTAAATTTCGCTGACAATTACGTGAGAAACGAAATATACTGCCGAAGTAACGAAAACTTTGGAATTTTGAAAAAATATTTAGTTTGTCATATTCAACAGAGAATATCGACGATGTTTAACAAAATTTCATTACCGCAGTGAAGGTTCGTCCTTCTAAGGTCGTCAGTGAAAAGTTAACGTCAAGAATTTCACCGTGACCATGATCCAAAGAAAAATCTTTTTTATTTTCACTGCGTTACATCGATTTGAAAAATAATTACAATTTTCGTATCGATTTTGAGTTTGAGAAAAATGTCGTTGTCCTAAAAATAGGGAATAAGAATTTTGAGCTCTGCTCAAGAAAAAAACACAATTTCGTTGCATTCCAACGATGCAAACTTCAGGTTCCATAAAAAAAGAAAAAAATATTCAAACCGGAGAAAATAATTTGTTCGAGACGATGGTTCGTTGTTGAAGTGCAAAGTTGAAAGAACTAGATTTTTTGTTTGCTGAATATGTCGATTGGAAGGAATAAATGAATAATTATTGTCGAGGCTCGTCAGAATATAATTTGATGAAAAATTGTCTTTCCGATTTTTCGAAAGTAGATTCTAATTATTTAAAATCAATATCGTCATCTCGAAAATTGGGTTAAGTAACTCCTGAATTACGAGAATTAACGGCGCGACCATAGAATTCATTGACATCGATGAAAAATTTTAAAATTGCCAAGAAAATCTGATAATTGATGTCTCGTCTGAAAATGTGAATAAGTAATCAGCATCGAAGTCCGCGCGAGATAAAAAAAAATGATGTGGATTAATTAAACACATAGTCTTGCTCTCGACTCCGGTGGTCGCAGAGTCGTAAACAAATTAACGTCGCTTCGTTAGCGTTGATTCAACGACGGTTTCCCTTTTTTTAATAACAGCCCAGACTTTGCCATAACGCGATGGAAAAAATACTCTTAGACGATCTCTCCGCGTAATTGTACAAAAAATATTATCTCCCCCCGATGATGATTCCTCACAATGAGGAGAGCACAATCGCTATGACGTCATCGAGACCAGTCATTCTCACCACTTGAGTCCAAGTCAAAAGATCAATTTCCCTTTGCGAATGCGATGTGCATATTAGTAACACAATATATAAAGACGCGAGCAGTGACGTGCCGTAAAGGTTCCTGTTCATTTACAATCCAACATTTTTTCTTTCCGTCTTCCGCGTTCCTTTGTCCAGAAACGATCCCCATAAAGAACCTGCTGCGATGCATCCAACTCCGTTAATAATTTCTCAATGTTCAACGACTCGGAATCTCCGTCAAAAATTGATGGTTAATGATAATTAAAATCGCAATTAACTCCGGTGGATGATGTTGAAATCAAAGAGGAGGATCGTTGTCGATCCGATTGAAAAATCTCGAATTCGTGCATTCGATATCGTTTTTTTTTCTCATCCATTTCGTTTTTTGTTGGGAGCTGAATTTTCGATTGGTCAATTAATGCACTGCTGACAACTTCATGTCCTTGCGGTCGAAGAACATTACTGTGAGCCCTCGTGCCAACGTCGATTACTTTGGTTTCATTTTTTTTGCATTTTTTTCAATTTGCAAATAGATGGGGGGGGGGGGGNGGGGGGGGGGGGGAGATTCTTCTAGGGGAAAGGTATTCGATCTCGAGGAAGAGTGAAGATAGGGTTTAATAGATTAAGAATGAAACGAGACAGTGGTTGAGTTAACCCAGTCCCCTCGTCATCGCGTTGCACGCCCATTACGCGGTCATTGATCTTTACGTGCCTCTCTCGCTCTCTCTCTCTCTCTCTCTTTCTCTTTGGCCTGTATTTGAACGTGGTTTGCACTTCTTGGACCGCTGCGGTCGGTGTCTGTCGTCTCGTCTCAAATTTATGCTCTTTCCATCTGCTCCTATTTCCTCCTCTCGATTATCAATAAAAACATCGATTTTTTTTTAAACTTTTTATCGAAAGAATTTTCACGGGAATTTTGCTCGACACGAAAAACGAAAAAATAGAAAAACAAATTTTTCTCATTTATATTTTTTTGCATTGTTTTTAAAAGTAGTCAACGAAGTCTTCGCTGTCTTTCGATTTTTTTTTATATTGCCTGAAATTTCGAATGAAAAAAAAAATTGCTGAAACATCGAGTCTCACTTTTCTCCGTTTCTTTCGTTCTAGGTCCGAGGATTTTCGCTATGAGAATCAATGTTTGATCAAGGATAATAAGTGCGAGAGTGATAGAGACAAAAAGTGTCGCCAGAATCTGACAATCTCATCGATTCCATCCACAAATCATCGCGGTATCGAATTATTGTTTTTTATTTTTTTTTTCATCTTGCGAGTGTCGTGATTGAAAAATCAATTTTTATCACTTTCGGGGAAGACGTGAATCAGTTATTATTGTCGCGAGTGCGTTGGCGAATAAGAAATTTGAAAAGTTGGATGTTTTACGGAGAAACGGGACGTTTCGTGGCGGGAATTTTACGCGACAGGACGAAGGGCATATGGCCCTGGACTATGGTACCGCCTACAATATGCACCGTCCAAATACATTAGGTACGTATTTTCATCAACTTAATTATTGGACAAAACAAATTATTCCAGCAGATCTTTCGCAGCGATCTTTCTTGATCGATGTTTCGGGGCAAAAAACATAAATTTTTGCAGACGAAATTGGATGATAATTCAATTTCTAACAAAAACGAATTCCGAGCAAATTCGGTGCAATTCCATTTTTCTTTCGTTGCTGCCATCGCATTTTTTTTCCAGGCAATTGGTTTCAAAAATCCAAGACTTCTTGATCGATGTTTCGGAACAAAAATTTTTATACAGACGAAATTGAATGATAATTAAATTTCTAATAAAATGGAATATCGTTTCGGTCGAATGAAAGCGAAATTGGACGATAAGAAAATGTAATCAATCCTGCTGAGTCAAATGGGAATAATGAAGCTTGTGCGAATGACAATCAATCTTTCCTCATTGAATATCATCGGTGCGGAACGTTATTCGTTAAAAATGTCTCGGTCCTCGTTTTCAAGACGTTGAGACGTGTGCTGTTTGAAAATATGAGGATAAAAAGTTGTTGAGCGATCTCAATGCCAATTGCTCAGGTGTTCATTTTGCGTTGCGCAGTATAAAACATATTTATTAAAAGGCACAAAACAGAGCTGCTATAATTGGAACGTTATCTCGCGCCTTCCCGTCGTGCTCAAGGAAACGCGAGATGCGAGGTAAAGACCAGCGCCGGACGGGCGGGGGACCGAGGGAAAAAAATGAGTGCAGAAAAACTCGAGTGGCATAATAGTCGATGATGACGATGATTCTTGTCTATAATAACACGCATACCGTCTCCGCATTAATATTTATATACAAAGGACGATCAAATTCACTTTTTTCCAATACACAATCATTTTTTTCCGAACCCGCATGATTTTCATCCTTTGCGTAACGTGAAAATCCACATCCTGCTTGAAAAACAAAATAAACAACATTTTTCGATCGTTGGCCTGCATCGAAATTGACAAAATTTCGATGCAGGCCAATAATTCGATTCGTTCCCATCGACCGGACGCGGTGTCGATTTTTCGATTTTCACGAATAATTCCACAAATAAATGGGAAGAAACGCGTTCACGTTGGCACGACAATTGCGTTCCGTTCACGTGCGAGGAACAAAGAGAGACTCTCGAGTGGAAATGCGTTATCGTGGGATAGTGACTGCGGCTTATAGATAGAAAATAAAAAAAACAAACAAACGAAAAAAAAAAAAGCGAGACGATAAAAAAGAGAAGGCTTGGATGGAAGAAAAAAATAAGACCCGTCGATTACCGAGTCTATTTCCAGATCGTAATGAGTTGCGCGTGCATTCTCGTTGATATTTGTCGTCGTCGTTCACCGCACGACGATGATGATTGCACAATCGGATAATACGACCAGCTCTCGCATCATGCATACCCGCGTCGCTCTCATACGCCCCCTCGATCTCGATTCATCCGATAAATTACATGCCCACCGCACTAATGTCACGTATCAAATACGTATCTATAAATTAATCGATACCCTCGATTTTCAAATAATCAAATTAATTCATTGGACGACCTCTCGTTCGAGCCTCGAGCTCGGTTTTAACGCTTAAATAATTTTTTAACAAAAATTCCACATTTTTCTCCTGCCCACGTCCTTTGCTCCACGGATCATTGTTCCTTTTTTTTTATTAGTCTTTTCGCAAGAAAAAAGACTGTAAATTCCATTACGACTCCCATAGAGTATTCCGGAGCGACGAGTTATTTAATTTTTTTAAAGAAAATTCAATTCGCAGTGTTACGAATCCGAAAATTTCACTCCGGAACGCCATTTTCAACGGACTTTTTCCTCCCCCACATCGTAATGCTCACGTACACAGACACACACGTACAAATGTCAAACTATATATAGAAGCTGTTCCGCTAATCTTAGAAATCGGCCGACCGCCAGAAATACAAGCTTTTGCCACACCGCGTATATATCATACACCCTAAGTTTATGTTTGACCCTCTAACCCTTCTGCCCCCCCCCCC
>JBAJMU010000005.1:2032033-2077714 GCA_037952995.1 Hyposoter didymator | reverse complement strand
TTTTTTTTTTTTTTTTTTTTCACCGACTCGCGATAAATCGAGACGCGACTTTTTTCCGAGGAAAATACGTGAGAAAATGTTCCTTCGATATGCTCGACGACGACATTCTTGAACCTTTCGAAAGTCAAGATGAGTCTGGACGAAAAAGATTGAGGGCTTTATTTTTAGATCGGGCATTGTTTTGCCTTTGTTGGAGAAAAATGCGACGGTTCCTTGGACCTTCTTTTAATAGTTATTTCTCTCTTCGCCATATCGCACATTCGTTTTTTTTTGCAAATAAGAGAAAAATGTGCAAAAGTTTCGCCCCTTTGCCGAGCTCTAAAAAAAAGCTTCAAGACAGAGATGAGAAAAGCGTTTCTAAACACGTGGAAGTCCTAAAGACAGAAATAAGCTCGTTCTCTTCTAGCCACTGGCCTGGTTATTTTTAGTTTGCCAGATTCTAATTTCGTCACAAAGAGAGACAAAGCCGTGTGTGCTCGGCCGAAAGTTAAGTCGCAGAGTCGCCCGAGCTTTTTCTCTCTCTCTCTCTCTCTCTCTCTCTTGGCTTCTCTTTCTGTCTATGTATACGCACAGTTTCGGTTCTCATCGTGTAGCTTTTTTTTTCTCTTCACCCTGCTGTTTCGTTTTTCACAGTGCGGAGCCGTTTTTCGTTGTCGACGGTTACGAAATGGCTCCTTCAGCGGCCATTATTGCGCCGCATCGTGTAACATTGGCTTCTCGATCTTCTTATTCTATCTCAACGCTTTTTCTTCTTCTGCCCCCTGTCCTCTATTTTTTTTTTTTGCTCTTTTTCGCACGCATCCGATCCGCCAGGATAAACGGCCGTGCCTCGCGTCAGTTCCCCCGGCAAGTTATTCTCAGTTACGCCCTTTTGCTCCACACCACGCAAACACACAATTCGCCGTTTCTCTCCTTTTCTCTGCTCCCTGCCACGCTCTTCGCATGCTTATTTCTTTTTTCGTATTCCACGTCGACGAATATTCTCCCTCTCTCTCTCTGCCTTGCCAATGAGCATCAGCCGCGCACTAGCGAGAGGGATGGAAATAAAAATAAATATAAATAAAACAGAGTCAAAATGAAGCCGGTCAGCCGCGAACCTCTAGACTCTTTCACTTTTTTCTCTCTCTCTCTCTCTCTCTCGCTCCCTTGTCTCTCGATCTCTCCGGTTTTTTTCTTTCTCCTCCCATCCTTCCTGCCTGCGATTCCTTAGCTTCTCCGTTTTGTCTCGCGGACCCTATCGATGCCGCACTCCGATAAGCTACTTTGCAAATAATAACAATGATGAAAATAATAATCGAGGTACGCGAGTCGAGACGAGAAAAAAACTGGGGATTAGAAATTTCTCTCGGATATTGAAAAACTTGTTTTTTTTTTCCTCTAGTCCACTTATTCCTTTGTATTCCGTCCGTCGAGTGTCCCCAATCCCATCAGATCTTCTCGAAAATTTAATAAAACACGATCGCCCCATGAACTTGTTATTTTTCAGCGACTTCGTCGGTCCCTGCGATCGTAGACAGACTCGGGATTCTTCATTCTTCGGACCGTTAAACGCTCAAAAAAAAATGAAAAATAACGACGCAGAATATTCAGGTTTTCCTCTTTTTTTTCTCTTATCAATCGATTCATAGTGTGTCTCGCAGCAAAATGCGAATACGTAAATGTTGTTGTTTGGATTTTTTTGAAATTGTCGACAAATAGATCGAGTCGATCGATAGCGAGAGTTCTGTCAGTATGTCAGACTTTAGTGCCCTTAGAAACAATGGCAAAATGGCTCACAATGTCTGCTGTCGTGATCGAGGAGGGAAACGCCTTTCAGCCGCGCAACAGTCAAGCATAGACATGGTTCACTCCGCATATGCACCACAGGCGAAATCCACTTTATTATTATCGCGTATGTATACGTTATGTATATAGAAAATTTAGCCGCTTCTCCGAGCCGATGATATTATGTTGCGGCGTGACACACGGGCGCCTTGTCTCTCCTTGTCTCCGCGTTTTGCTTTTTAGCGTAGGCGCGAGACACGCTTCCGCCCACTCGATCCTCCAGACACGCATTCTCACATTCTCCTCTATTTACTCATATTATTTTACTTATGTACTTACTAAATGTATAAATTACAGTTCTGAGTGAATTATCCGAGCTAACCTCTCGACGTCGCGCGATCTAATGATTCTTCGAAATTCTAGTAATTATTTGTATATTCTCCAAGAAATCGTCCATGCAAATTCATCAAGGACTCGCTTTTCTCTCCATTTATAAAAACAATGCATAATTTTTGCCTCAATTGCAATTTTTTAAAATCTTTTTTGGAATTTCAATATTTTTTCTGCATCGCGAGACGTTCTCGTTTGCAGGCCAATTATTTTTCTTCCTCTGAGAAGAAAACGTTGATTTTGAAAAATGTCATGTTCGAGGTGGGGAAAAGAAGAGTCGGAAGAAACCTGCTCGTGACCCACCGACCCACACCTACATTTCCCACCCTCGGTTTCTCCTTTTTTCTCTCATGACCTGACTCAACGATGATTCTCGTCTCGTCTCTCGTCGCGTGACACATTTATACGCTCGGCGAACGTCGTTCCACGCTATATAGAGAGCGTCGTGCAACCCTCGACCCCAGTGCACTCGTTTTTTTTTTATTATTCATAGAAAAAAATCGTATTAACGTTTCCGATGTTAGTGCGGAAAACAATTTGGAATAAAGATAATTAGAAAGGAGGCTTAATTGTGCAGCAGGAAAATGTGGAGGATAATAACGCGTTTTACTTTTTCAGACATGAAAATTTTTGAACTCTCTACCATTTTAACGAGATCGAGGCTCCGATTACGACGAATAGAAAGCTTCCATTATATTCACTCGCCCAAAACGTTGATCTAGTGAGAAAAATAATGGTAATCATTTGCAAACGATGATCCTGGATATTGAAAATTGCACGAGCACTAAAATGGCTTGGCACGAGGATACTGAGAATTGCAGAAACGCTCATTTACAAACCGTGACAATTCCGGAGGCGAGCAAAGTTCATAAGCGAGTTAAATAATCGATTAAGCTTGGAGTATTTTTACATTTATTCGTCTCGTATCTATTCGCGTCGATTCTGTCAGTCCTCCGTGTCACATAAAATCGTTAATCCATGTGTGGAGAAACCGATGAAAAAAATGTAAATAAATGAAACAATAAGAAATCGATATAGGAGTTGGTGCGAAATTCGTGAGACTCTATAAAGTGCGGGGAGGGAGTGAATTTCTGCCAAATCTTGGACGCAAATTTATCGACACTTTGACGAGTGCGTGTACAGAATTTATTGACCGCGGCAGTCTCTGTGCAAAGCTAATAAATGCCAACGAGAGAATAAATGGAAAAAATAAAATAACGAAAGGCCCGAAGAAGCTCGATAACGACTCGCGCCAGGCGAGAGACGTTCGTGCTGCAAAATCGTATGACAATTCATAAATTTTAGACATCGACACCGTTACCACGTGGCCATTTTGAAAAAAAAAGAAAAAAAAATGATGCTCGAGATATCGCGGATCGGGTATTCTACGCCGAGACTATTCCCTCGCAACGACGCTGCTGTGTGTTACAGATTACATAAGTATGTGACGTGCGGGACAGCGGTAAGAGCGATCAATTACCTACTGAGAGGAACTCGCACTATTATCGAGTGTATACCTCACGTGCGCATATGCTCTCGCCAAGTTGTTGCAACTTTGCGTCTCTACCCACGCCACTGACACGCGATATCAGCATTATTTCTTTATAGACATTTCGCTACCGAATGTTAAATTCGTTGCATCGACTCTCGCTTTTTCTTTCGCTGCCCCCGCGCTACTCTTTGTCTCTCCGAAACAGTTCGAATATATGACAATAATATCTGGTATTATTATTATTATTGTTTGTGTTGTTATTGTTATTATCGTAATTATCGTCCAACGAAAACGCGGTAGCGAAGTACATATCGAATCAACTTATGGCAAAACTAACTTCTCTAGAGTCTATATGTAGAAATAGCCGCGGCATGCTACACGTCGTGTACGATACGAAACGCTACATCGATCCCTAATCGCATATTATTGTTATTATCTCCCCGGCCAAGTAGCGTAACATCTAAATGCTGCGCTGCATTCTTCATGCAAGTCGTATTAAGAGGTCTCTACTCCCGCGACACATTATATGGTCGATAAATCAATCTGCAACGTTTCCCACTATACTCGCTTATGTGTCACTTTTGTTTTTCCGGGTTTTCGACGTTTTTTTTTATTTCAATTTTCTTTGAGCTCGAATACGACACTTTGGAAAGACTATTTTTTTGTTGTTGATCTTTTTGTTAATGCTGGAAATTGCTGCGACTTGCGGCCAAAAACGAATTTTTGTCTGAGACTCTCGCGGATTCTTGTTATTCGACGCGATCGACGTGGAGCGCGTTTTTTGGAGTTTTTGAGGATTCGAAAAAAATATATAGCTCGACGCTGAGCAGATACAACGGGATGAGAAATTTGGGTCAAGCCCTTATGGCAACAAGCAATCAACTTATAGACCCCGCGCGTACAAAAACCTCTGACCGGTGAGCACGTTCTCGATATTATGCACTTTATCATATGACGCATACGTGTGTATTTTCGCATTCGTGGTGGTCGCAGCATGCACACTACTGTGTCGAACAAACACGCACGATCTTTGAATGCGCTAACTAGACTGGAAATTGAAGTAGGTATTATGAACTCGTTGAGAAAACTTTATCTGCGTGTGTGTCTCATTTATGAGCAGAGTTCTATGCTCTCGTTGAAATATTTTATCGCTCTCTTATAATACGTTCTTTCATTTAATATTATTATTATCCAGTAAATTTGTTTCTGCGATTAATTGATTCTCGAGTCAGATTTTTCATGATTTTTTTACAATTTTTGGCTTTGAAAAATGTTTGTTATTTTTTTTTTCATAAAAAAGTTGGACTGATTTTGAATTTTAACGCGATTAAATATTTGGTGAAAATGATTTTCGTGAGCAGGGTGCAAAAGTGAAGATTTTGAGAAATTTTATCTTTCCATTGAATCAATTAATTTTTTTAAATCACGCGACGATAATTACGATTGTCAAAAGTTTAATTATTGCTCGTCGGATTTCTTGTGGATTTGAAAAGAGAAATTTGTTTTTTTTTTTCTGATTGATCGGTGTCTGCCGCTCGAGTTAGAAAAGTGCGCGGTACATTATTCGAACGCAGCAGTGTGTGTCGCATGAAAGGGACGTCCAGATATGAAGTTTAAGTGTGCACATCCGGAGCACAGCTTTGTGGGAGGCTGGACTCTCTTTTTCTCACACTTTCTTTCTCTCTTTCTCTCGGGCCTCTTCTCAATGCCCGCAATTACCTTAATTAATGTAGGCCCTAATTGTCGTCTCACGTCTACGTTCTCCGGAATCAAGTTGCTCGTTCTCAGTCTTCAACGATGTGTGTTATAATTTTGCGAAAGAATAAAAAAACGTAGCAGGGCTTTTTCGACGAGAAATTCCGTCGTCGGGAAGCTGCACCGGCTCGTAGATTTAATCGTCTACTTTATCGTTTCCTCCAATTTAAAAATAAGTACAGTCGTTGCAATTTTTTTTCAAACAATTTTCTATTTTTATTTTTACATCGAACGTGACGATGAGTTTTAATTTGGTGAATCGGCGGTCAAACTGTCTCGGAGCTTCCTCCTAACAAATAAAATCATTAAATTAGCAAACTCGATGCTTTTGGAAGTTCGCAATTGGAATTTTGAGTAAGAGTTGTTTTTTTTTGTTGTCATTTCATTTAAATTTGCGTCCGGTTACCTGCTGCAATTAATTTACGAGTGTCACAATGGGTGCGAAGTGTACGTCAGTGTTTAAATCGTTAGACGCGCGTTCCTTGAAATTGCTGCCTCAAAAAGCACGTGATTGAATTTGCGTTGTAGTGAGTCACTCACTGGTTTAGCGTAACTCACTTTTTTCTCTCCTACTCTCTCGCCCTCCTCCTCCAATCCTTGCACTCGCGGTTGGTAAGATATGTCTACTCCTATTTCACATGAGACACATGGACATAGCGACGACGAGTTTGTGTGCGTTTTGGTGTATTACGGTATCGCATATCTTCTCGCACAGAGTCTCGCAAATTCTAACACTATAAATTTAACGAGAGGCTCGACCTCGTGTCGTTTTCTCGCGCGCGTGGTTTCCGTAATCGCAATCGCGCGCCCACATTGATCCGAATCTCCACAATTACCAAAGAAAACTCATTTTTTCGTCCCTCGTTATCCGTCGATATATGAAATCAACTTTATTATTCCCGCTACTATTTATTACAACGTATCGCGAGCATCGATCTCTGCCAATAAGATCGATCCAACTTTTTCCAACTTTAAATCACGCGTTCAACGAAGATCATGTTTCTGCATCGTTGGAATGCGACTCAACTCCCTTTTTCCTCCACTAGAGCTCATAATAATCCAATATTTGGTCCGGACAATAAAACGATCCTTTCTTGCAACCCAAAACCTCAATCGACACGAAAAATTGCCATGATATTCAAATTTCAATAAATAATTAATGCAACAAAGATTTTTCGTTGAATCTCAACGTTGCAAACGTCAGAATCATCAACGAAACGATGAAACTATTTTCCTGGCCAATTAACGTGATTGATGAATATATGAATTTTTCTGTTTTTTTTTGTTTTTATTGAAAAAATGATGAACAAATGTAAAAATAGTTTCCCGATAATGGTTTGTAATGATATGGACTAATTACTTGCCTCTCTCTCTCTCTCTCTCTCTCTCTCGTACTTGATTTGTTATCGCATTCTTATGCGAACGAATAACGAATAAATGCATCAACCATGGATATTCCTGTATCCTTGTCAAATTCAACGAAGTATATATTATTAAAAGTGTATAACTCGATGATTCGATTTGGTCTCATGCGATTCGTCGCCGTTCTATCTCAATCTTTGCAAACCTGTAGGTATATATATATGTGTGTGTGCCGACAACCTCCCATGCTCGAATACGGTCCAAGAATAACCGCCAATCCATGATAAGATTCTCATCCTCCCCTCCGCCCTCTCCCCACTCTCGCTTACTAAGTGAATTATTGAATTTGTGGCAACGAGTCACGCGGGACAAGTTTCCCTGTCGCCCATCCAATCCCCTCTATATACCTTCGTTTATGTACCTGTTATATTTATACCGAATATGTACACCAGATTCGCACATTTGCAAGTACCTATGGGTTTGCGTCCCATGAGTTGATGGATCTCGATTTTCTATGGGATTTTCAACGCCGAGTCAATTTTAGCTCGACGCTGTTTAAGAGCGTTGTTCGCCAAACTGTCAGCTATCATGATGGATCTTCGGTTATGGGAATCTTATGGTATTTTTTCAATTTTTCATGAAAATCAACACATGGAAGCTGATTTTTTTCGACTGGCTTATTTTTTTCTACGCAAAAATGCCGATGGCTATTTTTTCGTTAATTTTGAACGCCTCGAATTTTAGGCGAACCTTGGAATCTTTTTTGCTGCTCCACGTCGAATGCCCCGTATATCGCGTTCCATACAAATATAATTTTGACGGAATATGATTTATATGTATTCATACACTCTTTCGGCTCTATCAAATCTATATCGAGTTATCAGCCACGTTTTACATGCTTTCGTGCGATTAAGAATTGACTCGCTCTCCCTCTCAATCTCCTCCTCCGCCTCCCTGCTGCTGTCCACTTCTGATACTCTCATCTGCACTTTGTCCCAGCAATAATTCATTACCACTCGGTCGAATGCATTACAAAAATAGAAATACACAAAATTCTTCAGTCTCCTCCAAAACGAAGGAATCAACTTATCTCCGGAGTGAATTTTCACTCATTTATTATTGAGTATTTCGCTCCGTATCTTTTACATTCGCGTATATATGTTTGTCACTATGTGTGTGCATGCGCTGCTCATGCTGTATGTATGCAATGGCATTCAACGGCATATCCGGTTGCCGCATACGGTATAACGGCGCAATCGCTGTAGTTATAGTCCCAGCGTATATAAAGCTGCGAGTCTTTTACCGCGCGCGTATATTATACGCTCTTGCGGTCGATGTCGATATTCGTACAGCCTCGTACAAAATATATCGTTCATTTATCACTTCCTCATACTTTTTGACTACGCTGCTGAAGCTCGCAACGTCTTGGGATCCAAGGGAAAATGCTTTTTCCATTCTCATTGTTTGTTCAATTTCAATACCCATGACAATTTTCGTACCGAATTTTTGTCTTTGGATCGTGGAAAAAATCGTTTTATTCTCCTGATTCATTTTCCAATCGGAACCATGAACTCTGCCAAAAAGAAAAAAACAGCATTTCTTTGCATTCCAACGATGAAAACTTCAACATCGTTACTTTCATTTTAATTCTCCCTCTTTCGACGTTTCTTCTTTGTCGTTTTTCGATCAAGAAATGTGTCTTTAGTAAACAAAAGTTTAGCTCGATCGACAGTGTAATTTCTCAAGTATTTGCTCCGAAAATCGACTCAAAGTTTGGGCTCGTTTGTGTCGATCTGAAAATAGATCATTTTCGTGGAATTTGAAGAAATTGCTCAACGACGATACACGTCGGAATAATGCCTGCTCGCACGTTTATGTCGTTGAGCTCTCGCGTTATTTTTAGAGTCTCTCGCTCGTTTTTTTCTCCTTGAAGCATATATACTCGTAATCTAATACAAACTAATATATGGACTTGTGAAATTTCGATCGCAATCGTCGAGTGGATTTCAAGATATTTTCGGTCTTGGCTCCCCGGTGTTTTTTTTGGAAAGTGTGCCCTTATCACGATGGTGCAACTGTTTTCTTTAAAATAGACATTTTTAAGGTTCTTCCTATCTGTTTATCGCGCCCTAGATACTGGCGGGAATCACTGTCGCAATTATTTCGTAAATACTCCGTCTGATAAAGTTGGAATTACGTTTTCGAAACGATGTTTTATTCTGTATTTTTTAATTTTTATATGGACCGGTTGACCCTGCCCTTGACACACTCGGGTCAATTTGACCCAGTGTGTCTACCAAGGACCAATTCTTGAAAATATCCCATTTTTTCACACTTTTCACGTCTCGCTATTCTTTGATAGGGAATTGTCGACCCTGCTGGTCACACAGTCGGGTCAATTTGACCCGGTGTGTCTAACACGAGCTATTTTTTTCAAATATCACATTTACCAACCGGTCACCCTGTAGATTCAACCACTTTTGCTGTGTTGCTACTATATATGCATGAATTCTGTGATCACTATTTAAGTCGGACGTGTTTTGTAGACATGCCTCTCGTTCAAAATTCGCGAGCTCTTCGAAAAGCCTCTGTAGTCGCCGCTCTATTGTTATTAGTCGTTATGCAGCGTCGAAGAGATTTGCGTATAGACCTCAAGCGAAAATATATACGAAGAAGAGAGAAAGCGATAGATCCGTATAGCGAGACGTGAAAATTATAGTTTGAAATTGCAGTTATTCGTTGGGCTCGAGAGAAAGGAAGAGAGAGAGAGAGAGAGAGAGAGAGAGAGTCGACGAAATGCATCAAGGCCGAGAGAGTTTGGAACAAGAAGAAACACGAACGGCTCCTAATGTCCGCTATACTGATGAATAAGATGGCGAATAGTTCATCACACACTCACACACTTGCACAAATAAATCGATGCGAATTATAAGCTTTTGTTCGATAGCAGCGAATACACATCGATTATGTAGCCCAAGGTCTTTTTCCTCTCTCTCTCTCTCCCTCTCTCTCTCTCTTTCTCTCTGGCGCTGTGTTTGAAATAACTCTCTTTCCTTCGCCTTCCTCATACCCACCTGCTCGCACAGACGCATCCATCAAACGGGAATTCTTCGATGATCGCAGTAATCACGATCAAGCTCAATTGCCACTTTTGTATATGATCTCGTGCAATCCATAGGACACGCTCCATCATTGGTCACTCATTGTCTGTCTCTCTCTCTCTCTCTCTCTCCCCCTGTCTCCGACGTCAACTTCATCGCAGCTTTTGCTGAAAACAACTTTTGAGGCAGCTTTTGAGGTGGAGCCCTGATTCGACAAATTTACCCAGGTTTTTATCATTTAAGATACTATACTACTGCGTGATTTCCTTTTGCAAGTCAACCAATTGTTATTTCTTTTACTTTGTGCCCTAAAGCATTGCTAGGACATAAATACGCTATCAATCAATCAATCAATCTCTCTCTCTCTCTCTCTCTCTCTCTCTCTCTCTCTCTCGAACTACGCCCATAATAAATCTCTCGTTTATCACTCATCCTCTCTCCATTCTGATTCAAATTCATTCAAATAACTACTCTCGCCAAGTCCATCGATACACGATGTTGTTTAATCCCTTCAATTCACATCGAGTTCAATGACCAATGAATCGGTCTTGTTGATCCAGAGAGAATTAAAATTCAACGGTTACGGAATAAAACCGGAGGCTGACCTTGTATTTTGACCAATTTTTATTGAGCGGTATGTGAATTTTTAGAAAAAATAACAAAAATCTTGTTTGATTTTGATTGAAAATGTTATTTTGTAGGTTCATGGAAATTTATAGCGTGCACAGTCCAAATTGGCCTGGAACTCAAGGTCCCGTTCCTCATCGATTTTATTTTGTAACTTCCCGCGTGGAAAATCAATTTTTCATCCCGTGTGCAATAAAATGCAGAATTTCATTGATTAACGATGATTGAAATCGTTCTTCTCGATTGGGCATAATTTCATGTATTTTGGCAGACTGCTCCGCGAGCAAACTGGATCTGATCGTTATTGACGTATTTTTTTTTCTATACAAACGCAACAGTTTATTGATTCAGTTATGACGGAATTGAGTTCGCGACCGCAATAAAGAGACGAATCTGCATACGTTTCGTACAGTGATATGCGAAGGGGTACGCGAAGGTGTCCTCCCGGACGCGGTCATCAGTGGAATGTCGTAATATCAATCATCGGTACGTGTGCGGTCCATCGCATGCGTCAAGTTGCAGGAAAACCCGTTGCCCTACGTGGCAATTTCGTTGCCCTTTCCCTCCGGCCGCCCGCTCTTTCGCACAGAGCCGCGTACACAAATATATTCGCGAATACTTTGGAGCGCGGGATTTATTCTTTTATGTTCCCGAATCGTCCTTCCGCGTTTATATTTTGTTTGCTTTCCCGTTACCCGGGCCGACGTTTTCATGACGCTCGGGAGAACGTAGTGCTGTTTCGTAACTCGCGCTCATTGATCTTTGCGAAACTATCGCGTGTCAGGTTGAGATCGCGATCGCCCGATGATTTTTGAGGGAAAAATAAAAACGAAAAAAAATGTTGAAAAAATTAATTGGAGCACACGAACGTCGCGCTTAAATCCCGTGTAACCGCAGATGCGACGAGATGCGACAAATCTGTGAGTGTTTAGAGTCACTCAAAGCGGGTGTTTGTGCGTTGGAGAAAATTGCGCGTGGTTGGGCCTTCGGGCAGGTGTCGTACGCGAGCGAAGAGAACAGCGAACGGTGAATGTAACGAAAGGCCGAGAAACGCGACGGCGAGAGAATGTATAGCAGCCGCGTATATCGATCGCTGACAAACGAAAAGGCGTGACTTGGCTCCGTTTATTAAAACGTTTAGGTCCTTTTTCCCTTGGACAAAGATGCCTCCTGTGTCGTGTTATTTCTATCGTCGCCGTGTCTATCATTGTGCGTTCGTATGTGTAGCCATGGGCAGGAGTGCGATGCCCCAGGTGTTAGTTTGACGAGGAAAACCGCGCGCTAGAGGATCACGCACGCGTGTCTCTCGCGCGACATACTGCGCAGTTCCAAGTCCAAGTCCTGCGAACGTGTTTCGTATGTATGAGGCAGCGAAACCCACCGCTAAGACCGTGAGAAATGTCACGGAATACATTATGTTTTTTGCCGGCAATGTTTAACGTGTCAGGAGAAACACGATTCTTTTCAGGAATAAAAATCATCGGGTTCGCTCTCTCCCGTTGCGGTAAAAATTGGACCAAAACTTGAGAATTCTTTGCGGGGCAAAAGCGAATATATAACTTAATTGAGAGGCGAATAGCGAGTGACCTACAATGCCCACTGACCCAAATTCAAAATCCATTTCATGTTTTTTCTTTCTGTTGTTTTTTATTTTCAATTTTTTTTCCGCGGAGATTCGAACGAAACTCCGAATCGCGTTTGTCATAGCATTTTTTTCTTAATTCCTTAAATTCTTGTCGAATTTCGCAACGAAAGTATAGAAACTTACGTCAAGGCCCGTAATGAACCTTAGGCAATGCAGGCTGCGTCTGCAACGCGGAATTTTAGCTCCACGATAAAGGGGAATGAGAGAAAAGGATGAAAGTAAGGAACAAAATCGGCGAATCGTCGTCTCGACCGCGAGACGGAGGAGAAGGAGGAAGGAGGACTAACGGCGGGAACCGCTTCAATTCCTCTTCTTCTTCTTCTTCTTCTTCTCCTTCATCCACCCCGCCGTCTTCTGTCTTACCCTTTGGGCAGCTAGAGCGAGAGAGAGCGAGCGAGAGAGAGAGAGAAAAGCAGCGTAGCCTTGGACTTGACTCGGAGGAATGTAGCGTGCACTGACCTCCACGTTCTACTCACTCACCTACTTGGTTTACCACACTCGTTTCTTCTCCCCCGCCCCCTCTCCCCTCCCTGTTCTTTCCTGTATTTCTTTCTTTTTTCTTCCTGCTCTTTCGAGCATGGTGCGAGAGTTCTCTTCTCTCCTGGTCGAATTTTCTCAAACCATGTGGGCGCCGCTTCCATAGCTCTTCGATAGCGCTTCACCCCCTCCCCCCTGCTCCTTCTCCCTCTCGCCCTCGTCTCCTGCATCGATCTACCCTCTTCGCTCGCTCCAAGAGATTTTTTTGGCTCTTTGAAATATCCTCGCTGAATCCCTTCTTCATATACTCCTGGCTCTTCGGTCTCTCGCTGCCTCGATCTTTCGACTCTTCCTACCATCGAAATTTTCGTAGACGCGCAAATAACCACAATCCTCCCGATTTTATTCCACCTTTTTTCTCTTTCTACTGAAATTTTCGATTTCTCAAGGATTTACGAGCTTTCGTATCAATTTTTACGTCGCCAAATGGAGCGAAAAATAACAAATATGAATGTCCCTGTCGTCCTGCTGCTGCTCATTCGTTTTCATTCGCGGTTGATATTTTTAAACCACGTGCTCTTTACCAATAAACAATTCTCCTCGTGTCGTGAAATTGAAATTTTTATGAAAATGACGTGATCGACGGAAACACGATAAAACTGTCAGGTACGCGCTATTTTTTGTTTGTTTTCATTAAAGAAAAACATGAAATAACACGAGACTACGCCTCGTAACGTTGATGCATGAATGTCTCCTCATTCTCTGTAAATCTGGAACACTCCAACGTGCAAATGCCAGAGGAAAAATATACGGTATTGTTGTAAAGGTCATCAGAATTGTTTGGGTTCGTCCATTGTGCCATGCAGCTGATTCTCGTGCTCACTCAATAATTATGACGTATTTATCGCAGGAATTTTTACGCACGAATGCCGATTTCTGTTGCTTGGGAAAAAACGTCGAATTACTTTTGAAGGAACGCTCGTTTTTTTTTCTCCATGAAAATGAAAAATTGAGTGGATCGAATTGTCGAAATAAATCACGTCATTTGCTCCTGCGATCAATGTTCAAATGCATCGAATGAACTTTCCACGTGCTGGGAAACTCTCGAGAGGCTAAATAATTCAGAAAAATGTCTAATACGTGTGGATTTTTTTCCGCTTCTCAATGTGGACTTTACGATCATATCGTGTTTGCTTCCTTGACGAGATTTTACTTAATATACCTTTGTTGCTCCAACGACAACTATTTTTAGAACTATGACTCTATCGAGGGATCGAGTGAGTTGATGATTCTCGCTGTTAGTGCGTGACTCCATATTCCCATTTCCCTCCCTTCTCTTCTTTTCATTTTCTCGCCAACGTTTGCCTCGCACCAAACTCTTTTGCCTTGCCGGTGTGATGAGTCATTGCCCGAAATCGACTGGCATGAATTTCTAAAACTTTGCTGGCATTCCTGGCGTTTGACAATGTTGGAATTTCCTGTTCCCAATAAACAAAATTTCCATTTTGCACATTCAATTTTATTCGAAAAAAATGTTCAAGCCTCAAAGCGTCTGGAAAATTGAAGAAAAAAAAATCTTCCTTCCAAAAATATTTACAGAGCTCTGGAATAATAAATTCGAAAAGAATGACGTGAAAAATTGAATAGTTTTTGGTACAAAATAAACGTCGAATATAATCGCGATACAGGATCCATGGATATTCGTGACTCGTGACCATCTGTCAGCTCCGCTCATGTTGTGTCGCTGGAAAAATTCAACGGATTTCTCCTCGAAGATAAATGACAAGTCGCTCTAGAGTTTTGCTCATGATTATCAATTTCGTTCTAATGCAAATTTGATGGCTCATGGAGCGAAACAGGTGGACTCGATCCGCCGAAAACACATCCGGACAATGTGGCAGAGCTCCTAACTCTCGTTAACTCTAATCATTTTTCACGAATGTCTTGACCAACAGTTTTCGATCCAACCGATCGAAACTTTATTAGTGGATATTCGCAGTAAAAAAAAAACATTTATTGGAGCTCTACAAAAACTTCGCGTTTTACGAAATTGTAAATTTCTCTCGACCAAGTTCGTACGATCTCGAAATTTATTTCTCGCAAAGGCCAAACATGGCTGCGAACTGTCGCGAACGATAGTGACGATAAAAATTCATACAATGGTGAAAAAATTCCTCAAGCAATACGAAAAAAACATCGAGGAAGCGACGAACGGCCACGAGCGAGTAAGATTCAAATTACCCATCTCTCTCAAGTCTATACCAACGTTAGTCCAAGATTGTCCGATCGATTTCTCAGCGGATCTAATTCTTCCAGAAGAAAAACAACGAAACAACGAAAAACAAATGAAAAAGCAGCGGAAATTGACTGAATAATCGATTCAGAAATGTTTCGTCGATAATAACTTGATATTAATAATTGAATGATCAATTATAAATAACAATAACTTGGTTTTCTTATGCAAATATAAAAACACGTGTACCCACACATTCATACACATACGTTTTCGTATTGGTACGTAAAGGTATATATGTATCGAGTCCTACGTGTGCGTATAGCTCTCGCGAAGGTCACAGCAACGATGAATGTACCGATACGTCTTTTTTAACTACGTCGACCTTCATCTTAAAATAGAGCCCGGATGACTTTGCCTGATAGAGAGGAGGAGAGAGAGAGAAGTAAGAATAAGCATGAGGCTGGGTGACCACAGAGACACACAATTACACACACTCACACCTCTGGAGTAACCTTTTTTGGTTTTTTGTGTATAAGTTATTTCAAGATTATATATACAGATATACGCGGGGCTGAATGAAAGATGAGAAGGACTGGAGACTCGATTTATTTAGTACTGACTCAGAACTGTTGAATTTTTGAAGCCTCCGAATATCCGATCGAAAAATCATCGCAAATCTTACCGTTAATTAAATATCATCGATATTATAATTTCGATTTCTTTCGCACGAGTTTATTTCCATGCTAATAAAGATTTTTTTCTATGGACGTGACACGTGGTACATTACCATTGACGTAGTTTCTTGCCATCAGTTTGCATATGCTGTTTGCACGGAGTCATCATTTTTGAGCCGGTAAAAATGTCTGCAGATCCAGACGAAATAATTCGAGCACGTGGGAACTTTTCTCTTCGTTTTTCGTATAAAGCGGTGGAGATTCCGACGGAAAATTTTGCGGGGCCTTCTCGGGAAGCTGCAAAGATCCTTGGAAATTAATTTCATTCGCGTGTGTATGGATATGCCGCGCAGAAATCATTCAACAATTTATCCAAACGATTCTCTCCGTTACGTCGATCACTCATTTCCGCACATCAAGCTATATGTGAAAAATCGGGCGAATTAAAAGTTGTTTTGCTCGATAATAACCGTTGCTCACTTTAGACGCGATTATAAATATTACGCGATGACTCTTGTCGAAAAACCGGCACATGGATTATCGAATAGCGATCAACTAGCAATAGTCCCGATGTGATTAAAGCCACCTGCGCTCGCCTCGTTGCCTCGTTGTAGAAAAATAAAAAAACCGTCGAATTTACACGACGAATGACAATTCGCAAATCCACCTGCTGCTTCTGAATTTCTACACATTTTAATGGAGGAAAACGACGAAAACATATCTTATCTGTATGTCAAAAAACGTCTTAATATCTCTGGATATTATTCGCCAACTCTTTTTGTAATAAAAATCTTGTTCAAGTTCTTGATAAGGCTCTTCCCCTCGTTATCGAAAATTTCGTGACGGTATAAAGTTACAGCCACCCACAACGACAACTTGATACTTTATTTACTTATTTATTTATCGTGCTCGTCACGATATCTCGTGGCTAAATAATAATCCTGAGAAATCATTGATCTGTTCCAGAAGACGTGGGCTATAGAAACGTCGAAATCACGTCAGCGTTTACCCACCTCCCTCAAAAGGGTGAGTCACTCTTCCATTTTTAACTAATTTTTTCATTACCATGTCGTTCATGGTCACACAAGGGGTCACGGGGCATTAAAATTTTTGAATCTAACATGGAATCAAACAAAACTCGAGTTTTTGAAAATCGAAGGTTTCAAGTTTAGAGTCGAAAATCCAGGTCAACGATTCATTTGTACGGAAAATTAGTTTTTTTTTTTCTTTTTTCGTTTTATGCTATTGATCGACCTCTCAGACGATTCTGACGTATTGACATTTGAGTCCGAGGGCAGGGATCGCTCGAAACATGCAGAGTGATCGTATCGATGAGTTTTCAGTGTTCCTAGCGATAGAACGTGTGTTCTGTGAGATGATCAAAGGCATGTCCACCAGGCAGTTTCGAGACAAGCATTGACTTTCAGGATGTCGAGGAAATTGAGTCCCACGAGCTGCGATCGTTTCGCGATCGCGTTGATATATAATTTTTCCTGAACATGGTTTATTTAGTTGGCGATGCAGCAATGAAAATCGAGAGAATGAGAATGAATTTTCGATATTTATAGAAGAGGCAGGATTCGGTGGCGAATCACGTGAACAAAAAATGATTGCGAATTAGCTTCTCTCACTTCAGCTTTTTTATCACGGGATTTGTACAAAAAATAAAGCTCCGAAGGTGCAAATTCGTCGATATTTGCCAATGATTAGACACACGGAAAATGATGCATATTCCTCACGTTTTTACACCTTGAAATTTCGCACGAATTAGATTTATGGTTGGACTTGTGTTTACGGTGAATGGAATGAAAAAAATATCAACAAATGCTTCGATTAACTGAGTAATTATATTTTTGTTTACTAAAGTAAAAGTTGACTTCGTGATACGTGGTAATCGTTCGGTATTGAGGATTTTTTGGCGTTTAACATTCGGAGAGTTCATTAGACTTTCCAATCGAAAAATTAAGCAAATAAAGAATTTGGGCATCGAGTCGAAAATAAATGACGAATGTGTACGTAATTATATTTATCTACAGATGGGCAGAGACCATTAGAACGATACGAATAATTATTTTGTTTGCATTGTGGAAATAATTCTGTTTTTATAATAAAAAATAACGTGGTAGTTATAAAAATATTGAAAAAACTGAGATAGGCGTCACTTGCCCACGTAATCAATCCCCTCCATTCGTCTCCCTCCATCGAATAAGCAGCAGTTGGTAACTCCTCCATGATTTAATATTTCTCTCTCTCTTTCTCTCTCCGTCCCTCTCGATCCCACAGATATTTTGTATGTGTATTCCGACACGCACATATTCCATCTTTTACAAGCATAGGACAATTCCGTACGTCTCCCTCCTCCTCGGAGGTTTTACCAGCCAGTAAACTTCCAGGAATTATTTACAAAGCATTATCAGCTGGTGAGACGTTCTCTCGATGTGGCTCTTCAGTATCAATTCGACTCTCGCGTCGCGAACGTGTACTCTGCGCAATTTTCACGCCGCCCGACACAATATATTATGATTATGCAGTGTCTTTGATTTTTGACCAACTTTTTTATTTCCGGCAAATGACGTTTGCTCCAATAATTCGATCCAAAGTTCAATGACGTTCGAGGGTTGAGTGATTTTTTAAAATCGAATACGCGAAATTCCTAAAGTACTCGAAGAAGACTTTTAATTCGTTATCGATTTGAGAATTTCTTCAGAAATTCAATTTTCTTTCGTTTATCGCGGAATTCCTTGTGGAAGAATTGTTCGCTTTGTTTGTTACGACGCAAAATCGAGGCTGGAAAAAGTTTTCAACGACGAAACCACAAACCCGTGAAATTTGAGGACAAGTTTCTCCTTCAGAACCAATTTTTTTTTCTCTATCACGTAAAATCCACCGAGTGAGTCGAATCCCACGTCGGATTTTTCTGTGTCTGGAGAATTTTCAAAAAAAAAAACAGTGAAAATTCAAGCGCGACGTTGGTTGTTCTGTTGTCGAACGTTATATTAATTGCGACTCCTCGGAACCTTATCAGCAGTCGATCGTATATTCAGTGTTGGGATGAGCAGTGAAATAAAAAATATTCAAAAATATTTCTTCTTTCTTTCTGTCTCGAAGGCTCGGAGAGAAACGAAAGTGAAGCAAGTTTTTCGTCCGCAGCCTGTAAACGAGATATTTGACGATTGACGCTGTTTGTTGATCTGCTCTCATTGACCGCTCGGCTCGGGTCAAAGTTCATTCAACGAAATGAAATTCCCCGACAGTGACGACGGAATTCAAAACGATCTAGACATTTGTATGCACAGTTGAAATAGACAAATATTTTTCGAAAATCAACACACCGCCGCGGCATTTTTCTGCCTGAGCTTCAATTGACAAACAAGACGTCTCGAGCTATTATCAGGTCAAGAAAAAAGTTGATTGGCGCTTCCACACGCTCTGTCGCTATTCCTCACATCGGCACTTAATCTCGTATAACAATAT
Organism: Hyposoter didymator; assembly: GCA_037952995.1. Taxonomy (NCBI): domain Eukaryota; kingdom Metazoa; phylum Arthropoda; class Insecta; order Hymenoptera; family Ichneumonidae; genus Hyposoter; species Hyposoter didymator. The sequence continues at coordinate 2,058,717 of JBAJMU010000005.1, read as the reverse complement.
TTATTTCTTCACAAAGTCCCAAGAGTGAAAACAATCAAGTGGATAAACAATTGGCGACCGAAAAAATTTGTTATTATGCAACGAACGTGTCGGGATGATCGGCATCGAGAATCTTTTGGTGATAAAAATACACGTGAAGTAAAAAACTGACTCTCGATAAGAAAAGAAGTGAGAAACGAATCGATTTTGAAAAAACTTTAATAAAGACTGCACCTGAAAGCGAAATATAAATTTATTGAAAAAAGGGAAAAATGAAGGTGTCCATGGACCACGGAAGTGCTTTTAGTCCCTACTGCTCGAGGAATGTCAATTCCGTCAAAGGGGTGCAAGCTCCCTTGTATATTTCGCCCCCGAATTTACCCAACATGTGTCTCATGTGCGTAGACATGGCCAGGGACACGCCAGGCTCGCCAATGTCAAGGCCACGAGATCTCGGACCCACTGGTGGCGGTGGCGGCGGCGGAGGAGGAGGCGGAGGAGGCGGCGGCGGCGGCGGTGGCGGTGCCACTGCTACTTTAACTTCCGGTGCTTATCATGCCGCAACCACCGACCCATCAGCCCTCCATGGACGAGCTTTTCAACAAAAAATACTCGAGGTAATGTAAAAATTTATATTCTTCGATAATTTAACATCCTCGATCGATCTCACGAAAAATCGCGCTCCCAGAAACTCGAACATGAGCGAAAACTTTTTCAGAAAATCCATCCGAAAATCAGACGATGACTTTTCATCAAAATCACAAAAATTTCGAGCCTGAAAAACATTTTTCCACATCGATTTCGCTTCGCCCAATTTTTTCACAGCTCTTGCAGTAAGTTTTGCTGCAATTTTCCAAACTGCAACACGCACAAGCTCATTTTTTTCCAAAAATTGTTGATTCGTTGATGCTGCCCTCGTGAATAAGTTCACAAACGTTTTTTCCAACTTGAACTCGCGCGGGAAGCGAATAAAAAATTGAGAATTTGGCGAAAGTTGCACCGATGATGACACAAATGCATTCACCTCCGCTCAGATAAAGACGACATCAATGTGTAGGCGTTTCTTTAAGCTCGTATCAAAATGAAATTGCTAAGTATACAAGTGCGCGATGATCAGCGATCCCGAGAAAGAAGGAAAATGCGCGCGGTTGATAAGACCTGTGAACAATCAAAAGTGGGTCGGCTATTTTTATTCATCGAACGAGACGAACGCCACATACCTTAACGATTTGTCACAATACTTGGACGAGTTTTCAATCGTTTTTATGACTTTTTTTCCGCTACGACACGGACGCTGAAAAATTAACTTTATTGCATCAGGGGAAATGGTCGATTCTTGACTTTCCCATTTTTTCCCGAATTTATATTTCTATCGAGCAGATTAATCGATCAGTCCCAACAAGTGTCATAATGAATTGGTAATTTGAAAAGAACGCTAGTGCGACAGCGACGAAAATTTAAAGGAAGCCAAGGAAATGCGCGGAAAAAAATTAGAAACCGTTTGAATTCTTCTCGAGATTTGAAGATCTGTCTTGCTTTTCGCGTTTTTCTTCCTCGCATTCATTTGGAATAGCGATAAATGAGGACGTGCTTGGAAGAAAAAATCTTTGCTATTTCCGCTATGAGTCAAAGTTCACACTATACGTCGCTCAGTCCAGAGCGATTACATTTCACAGTTAAATTAAATTATTCAGGGAGAGGGGTCAACGTTCTCGAGCCGGTATCGCCCGAATTCGGTCAGAATCTTCCAGTTTGTTCAACCGGTACGAAATCAAATGGCGTTGACGCTTCAAACTCATATACGTGTGCAGGGCAATTCCTCACAGTCAAAACGGCCCAACTCCCACTAATTCACCTTTCAAATTGTTTGAGATCGCGAACAGGGCGAATTGTGTGGGTGGACAAGTCCCTACTGCTCGCCCGGCCATTTTTACACCTACGAAATCGTTTTCATTTGACAGTCATCTATTTTTTTTTTTAACAATAATCTCCCATTAATATTAATGATCTTGGCACGTTTCTTTCCTCTCTATTTATAAATTCACGTATAAAAATAGAGCTCTCTATGAACGTTGATTTCGCGACGTACGAAAAAAAAAATTCCGCGACTTGTACCACAGAGTTTGCACAACAACTTCCTATGTTTTCATCGCGAACTTTATCGCTTTTCGTAAAGTAATCGCGATCCCTGAAAATAGCGAAAGCTCTTGAAGCTCGAAAAAGCATTTGCATCTTTCGGTTTTCCTTCATAAACTTTTTCTCGGCATCGTCGCACACGCAGAACTTCTTACCCTCAGCTGCAAGATTGAAAAATGTTTTTTTTTTGTCTCGTTCCCTTTTCATAGTCGCTGATAGGAAAAAAACATGTGGACGTCGAATTGACGTAGAATAGCCCGTATAATCGCACACTCACATACTCATATTGTATTGCAATTCCGGTGCGGACGTACCCAATTGCTAAAGCCACTTATTGACGGACCTCACGTATACATTCATACGATACACAAAGCTCGTGTGTACTACTACCCACGAACTTCCTCCAGACTGGTGTCTCAGAGTTCTCGCAACTCCAGACTCATCGTGACGTTCGAAACGCAAAAAAAAAGAAAAAAAAAAAACAACAAAATATCGTCGCTAATTTTAGCCTCACCCTTGGAAACGTTTTGTTGTGACTCACGTAAAAATAAGAGCGATAAAGATGACACGAATGTGCGAGGTAGACGTTTCTTAAATACACGATTTTGCCAGAGAGCCAATTTCTTCGCGATTTATTTGACTTACAGTTAAGCATCCGGCCGAATTATGACTCGTGGAAATATTCCAGATTAAAAATCATCTGCAACTGTGCACGCGACAATATTTTGTGACAGTCCACGTTTTTTTCGCGATCCTTGAACTCGTTATTTATACTGAACTCGAAATGGACATGCCACGAAAAACACAGTGAATTGTCGTTTAGAATTTTCATTCCGAAAGACAATCCATTGGATCGAATAAATTTGAAACTGATCGAGTTTGTTTTTCAAACATTTTGGGCTGGAATTATAAATTTTATTAACGATTGGATCGAAATGGTGGTCGCCTTTAATGACAGGATTCGAGACAGCCTCGATTTCTATTTTTCCATATAAATTTGGCTCGAAAACAAAAATCACTGTCCAAATCGAACAAAAAGAATTACTGGGAGCGATAAAATGCCTCGATCATTTACGAATAGAAACTAATTATATTTTTTAAAAAATGAGACAAGTTAGAAAGCTCGACTGAAATTGATAACGAATTCGACTCATTGGGCATCAGAAAAAAATTTCATTTGCATTTGAGAATAAAATTCAAGCTGAAATGAGCTTCTTGAATGTTTCATCGAAATGCTTCATAGAAGCATTTCATGAAATGTTTCATAGAAGCAAAAATATCGAAAACAAAGAAATAACTTCGAGTCGTTTGAAATGAAAAAAATAGGAATCGGTGACGAGGTTCATGAAAAAAAATGAAAAAAATGTGTCACGAGGGACAAAAAGTCTCTTCCAATGTTCCCAAAAAGGTAGAACATTACCCTTGAGGTATCTGGGTTTTGTTCCAGCTACAGCAGCATCACCAACTTCAACAGCAAATTCTGAGGCAACAGTTTCACGCCCAGGAGAGACAACTCGCTGAGATGCACGAGCAACAGATGCGTCAATTGAAGGTCAGTTTTACTATGCATAATTTCATTACATGTCTGACCTATAAAAACGTTTCCAGTTTAACAAATATTTCGGCGACGTGGACAAACGATTTTTTTGTGAGGAAAAAAAAATGATTCTCGACCACAGACACGAACCTGCCACGTAAAATGGAAAATTTTCTGCGGAACAAGTTCTCTTTCCAGGCGAAAAAGCAGCTAAAAACTTGTCTTTTTTCTTTCGCTCTGTTTGTCCCCTCAAATTTAATCTGCCACACCATGTAGCCTGATCGTTATATCTCCATACACGTACACGCGCGTAGAGATCAGCTCGGGCTGCCCTAATTTTTTTATTTACCGTCACTATGAATAGAACCGAGAATCTCCTCATTATCGAACTACGCAATCGCTTTTTTAAAAAAAACCTTCCTTATTGGCTTGATTCACCTCTTTATTTCAACGTTTCTTGGGATCCCGGAAATTTGTCGTAAAACTTGTTTTATTTTCGATATGAGAATTTTTTCTCAGACGTTTCATCAAGAAATTCCAATAACTACGACGTCGTTTCTGGATTCATGAATTTATTGGTAATTATTAATTACTAGGTCAATAAATAGAATCTGTCGAAAATCCAAGAAAGTGGATTATGACGTAAAACCCCAAATTTCGAACCGGAAATCCCGATCTTTCATGACAATCAACTTTGTTTCGTTATGTCTATAAAATCATCGATATTATTCCATTTATATAATGAGAGCAAACTTGGTCTTTGTGCGTCGTCAGAGTACGTCGAATAAATAAAACGCTCGAATCGAACGACTGTTTTGATTGCAGCAGAAAATCGGGCGATAATTGGTCAAACGTTTCGCTATTAATTGAGACATTATCTCTCGATCGTATGACGATGTGCGTTTCGTTAATTCTTGCTCAATTGTTCAGACGTCGTGTTCGATGATGAAGAATTTTTTAGACAAACATTTTCTTATCTCCATGAAAATTCGAAACTTTGACATCCACGAGCTCAATCAAACTTCCTTACCAACACGTGTTTGTTCAGATTACCTGTGCTTCATTTTCATCGTGCCGAAGCAGATAAGAAACGAAAATTATGCATATTTGTTCTTCCATGTATTTATCAGTGAATTGGCTTCCCGGAAAAGTATAAAAATGCTTTTCAGGAAATATCGTCACGAACTATCGTCATCAATGAGGAATAAATATTATTCGACAAATAGTATTTGACTTTATTGACTCGCCTTCTCAATTACCTGATGAAATATTTCCTCCTTTTCGTTCAGGCTTCCAAACTGTCGTCTTCACGTTTTTTTATTAAAGAGTTTTTTTTAATAAAATAGAAATCCATCTCGATCCGTTGACTTTTAACTATTTTTCGTTACATTTTTAACTTCTGATTCCGGGAGAAAAAATTCTTGGGATTATGGGCAGCGGGATAAACGGGAAGAGGAAAAAAAATTGATTTTCATGCTCGCGAGCGAGCAGGAGGCATCAAACGAAAAAAAAAAACAAAAAAAATGAGAAGAACGTGTGGCAAAAGGCGTCTCGCGGTAATGGCGATATTAGCGATGACGAAGGCGAGCAAACAGGTTGTGCCCCGCGATCGAAAGGCCACCGGAGTCACGTGGAAAACACTATTAATGTATTTTTAACTCGTATACGTACGCGATTGTATTAGCTATACTGAAAAAAAAGCGAAACAGCACATTTTTCAACTCGCGAAATAGCCATGCTAATAAAAACGTACGTAAACATTGATCCAAACTCTCGAGATAAAAATAAATATTCCGTATTTATTTTATAGCTTTTTAAGTGCCGCCGTTGAAACTGAGCTAACGAAAAATTCCTAGACCAAGTTTGGCCCCTGCTGTACACTTTCACTCTGAGGGCGCGCGATAAAGAATTTATTGCTCGCTAATTTATCTTGTATCGAAATAACGAAAAATGAAATTTCTCGAAGTGAATCCGATTTTTCGATACCCTGCCCAATGGAATTCTCGCCCTTGGGATTCTCGCTGGAAAAGCTTCGTGTAATACTTTCATGTGCACTCGCAAGTTGGCTCATCCACTTACGTATGGAAATTTCGTCGTCAATCACACAAAACTAAAACGTGACAAAATTAATTCACATGCATTCCATCAATTCCACTCGCTTCGTGTTTCGCCTCTCTTTTCGGAATCTCCCAATTTTTGTACCGTTGCTCGTTAGATCCTCGCGATATGTCGGAGTTGGCCCGTTTCTATAAATAGCGCACGAAGCTTCGTAGCTCGAAGGTTATCGATTCGCGTGTTTGCTGGCAGTCTTACCGCGACGTTTTTATACACGTACCAATCACTCCAGCTGCTACGAAGTTACATTCCCTGCTCTATGGACAATACACTTTTGTGCATAAAAACGTATGTCAACTTGACAAGGATACAAAACACCCGCGTCGTTTCGCTCGCGAAAAACTTATAGTCCAAGATTTCGTCTCCTCCAGACAAAAAACTATCATCGTCCAAACTTCGGCCCCTGGTTATGTACAAAAACAAATTCGAAAAAACATGTTTTCGTACCCATGCATTATTTTCGACTCAACCATTTTGCGTCACAATCGTGTGTGACACATGGAAAAACTGTTCCACATCTTCAAGGACAAACCTTTTCGCGTGTGTGGACACAGGTGCACGATCCAAGGAAAAAAAAACATTTTTCAATAGAGCAAAATACAAGTTGGCATCTAAACGTTCATTTTTTATTTCAAAACTTCCCATTTTTTTCTCTGATTAATGAACCGAGAAATACGAATTCGATCGATGCTGGTCGTCGGTTACTTTACAGTTTATGATCCACGTGGACAGATCGACGAAACGTTAATCAGGATTTTAAAATAGATTCACTATTTTATTTTTATGCCACAAACTTGCGATGGATTGCAGTTTCCAATAGTTGATGAATGTTCGTTGATTATTCAATTATGCTTACAAACTGCTATTACAATTTTATTATGTAATTTAAACTTGTTCTTCGGATCATTGAACGTTGGTTTACGAAAAGTTGGGGGAATATTGTGCACAGCACCAGTTCGTTTCGTAATGAGTTGTCATACATTCCTGCTATGATTTTTTTAATCAGCAGAGACAGAGACACGCACAAATGTTCGAGAATGTTTATATTTCTGAATGTTCTCCACACAGCGACAATTTCAAGATACGTAGCTCTCTCTCTCTCCCTCTCGCTGTCTCTCTTTCGATTGAAATCGTTTATAGGCGAGCCTCGGTATGTGAGAATAGCAATCGAGTGTAGAAATCTTAGCTGCACGGTGAAATTGGCCACGAAGCTTATTTGCAATGCCGATGATGCGACAGAGCACGACGTGTGTGCTCGTTACCGAGTCAGTATCGCAGTCAATTTCAAGTTTAGCTCTGTCTGCATTGAGACAAGAAAATTCCATTTTTTTTTTTTCAACAACATTAACAACGATCGTGATAAATATTTCGAGGAATTTAAAAAAATTGAGGAACAGTCACGTGGAAATGAGTAACGAAAAAAACCAAATTATTTGAAAAATTCCCGATCGCAATCGATTCTCCATTCGAGTGGATTATCCAGTCGTTGTTCTTTCGGAATTTCTCGCACGTTATCGAATTATTTTGATCGATATTTCAAGTAATTTATTTCGTGTTTGATGCGATCGAGTCAGTGATCGGAAAAATGAAAAATATTTCAACGAAATCGATCTGGAATCCGTGCCACGACTTTTCCACCTCGTGTTCACAGATTTATCAGAGAAATAGATTTCTTCAGCCACTTTTAATGGCTCGCTTAATATAGAGCCAGAATTTAGCAAAAGGAATAGTAAATAAAAAAAACGGAAGAAATGCATCGAGCGATAGTGTCTCGAACGTTCAGCTATCCATTATCCGATACGTACAGATCGACCTCTCCGGCCAGTGGAAAAGTACGTAATGGTCAGACATGCCACACGTATCCGACCAGCTGCTTGCCAGATTTTCTCTCCTTTTCTCTCCTTCCTTCGATCCTCATGCATGTTTCCCGATCAGACAATCAAACGTTTCTGCGTGCAGTAATCCAGAGCAAAGAGAATATTTTGTCGTTGCAAAAGTTCGCGAAATTGTCTCTGACGGATTTCCAATGTTTTCCTCATTTTTTCTCTTACAAAACTGGCTTTGGCTCCTTCACGAAGGATTGTTATGCGATTCTTGTATGCTTCCTGCGATCGATACCTACTCGGTTTCCCAATTGATGGGGAATTTTGCTGAATCACTAGATTTATCAATAAATGAGCGAAAACAAAATAAACCGGGTTCGAAAGAATTGTCACTTATCCCGATTCTCGATACAAACAAAAAAAATATTTTCTTGACGTATTCGTACGCTAAAGATATATATTTTTTTTCTCTCTTGCTTCATTCACTCGAAAGAGATAAGATGTGCCACGGGAGGCGAGTTTATGAGAGCAGATATCAACTCTTATCAACAAAACCCAATCGAAAGCAACACTTTTATTATCTTCACTGTAGTTTAACGACAATTTTCGAACTATTATTTCTTCTCTTCAGGAAAGAACAGGCAGTTTGTCAAATTTTCAGAAATACAGACAATCTTATCAAGCTTCTCTATTGACAAATATTTACCGTTCATTCTTTAACGATGTTCCAGCGACAAAAATAAGATCGTAAAACGCGGTTTTTCTTGTTTTTTATTTTGACTTGGTCTATTTCTATTTCGTATTATATATTTATAGCTACATCACAATTATCACGTTATAAATTTGAACAAAAATACGACAAATTTTTTTTTCTCAGGTTTGGGAACAGCAGAAACAGCTCGAGGAACAAATAAAAGAGAAAGAGAGGCTGGAGGCCCTCAGGAAAAAGGACAAGCAGGATCACAGTGCAAATGCATCAACCGAAGTTAAACAACGTGTCCGGGTACGTTTGGCTTTTTTTCTACAGCACAATCCTTCCCTCCTCCGCATAATTCAATTAGTTGAAAATGAAAATAAATTCAGAAAAACCGAAAAATTGCCGCGTTCAATATTTTTATTCTCGAATCAAACACATTTTTATAATTTTCCGTGTGTTTTTTTCCAGAGTTTCCTCGTACAGAAGATGCAGAGGGAGGCCGCGGTCGCAGCAAACGGCATTGCCCCAGGAGCCCCCGGCTACAGGAGTTGGTGAGTTGATATAAATATTCCAATCAGTCTCCATTGATAAAATCGAACATACACAGTTCGGAGCATCCATCGGTTAATTCTCCGGATATAGTTAAATTTTTAATGAATTATAATATTAGACTGTTCGAAGAGTAAAACAATAAGGGATTTGAATAATTTGGAGCAATGAGGAGCAAAGTGTATGAAAATCCGAAATAGATTATCGACAGGAGGTCGAAGAAAATCACGTTGTCAATTAAATTGGGAAAATAAATTCAATCGAATTTGGAACCAATAGAATTTTTTCGCTGTTCATTTGATTCAATTATTCCGACTCAAACATACGAGCAACTTTATTTTCGTCCATACAAATTTCGTTGGATTACAAAATCTTTGAAACAATGTCTCTGAAGATTGTGGATGTTTAATGGAAAAATGCCCCAGTCGCGAATTTACCAAATTATTGCAACAATTATTTTTGCTATAATTTAATAACTGAGTGTGGAAAATTGGTAGAATGTGACCGATGGCATTGGTCGTCCTCGTGAAACGTCAACGATGTAGCTTTGGTGCAACGATAATAGCACAAACTGTCCCAGTTATCCATTTAGCACCGAAACGTCTGGTGCACCAGAAGAAGAATATTTACTGCATTCTCCCGTCTCTCTCCATCTCTGTCGCTCTCTTTTTTGCACGACGATAAACGATATCCATTTAACAAAACCGTACAAAATTCTCTTAACCTCTTTTCACATTTATTGCACTCAGTGAATTTATTCAGTCTCGGTACTTTGCCCAATAATACGTCTGACATACGTACCGAATTAGTGAAAACGGATTTAGAAATCATTTTGCAAGTCCTCTTGTCTCGAAGCCCAGATCCAAATATTTTGCTGTTTAATTGGAATTTTATTAACGTTGTGAGCATCGATTTTCTTTTAACCGCGAATAAACGTCGTTTTCCTTTTTGGATTTACAGGCTCCAGCCACAATCGGAATCGGGAAGTACCGGAAATGCTGCTCATCCTTATCGAATGCCACAGATGCTGCAAGAGAAATTCGGCGACGATTTTCCTCTGAGAAAAACAGGTAAATAGAGAAACGAATAAGGGATGAATAATTAAGTTTTTTTGAACAAAAAGTTGTGTTGTACTTTTTGTCGAGATAGAATTGTGTTGGTAGCGAATTATGCCTACTAAAGCATGGCTCGCTCGTCGTCGAAACTCGTTGGAATTTTTTCGTTCTAAACGACCAAACAAAAATGAATCCAACGATTTTGGACTGGGCGAGTAACGCAATCAGTCAAAATTTCAACGTACTGCTGCATTTTAGTCGAAATTCGAAAACAGAAAAAAAAACGAAATCCAATGCAACAAAGAGTTTTTTGCTTCGGGTTACTGAGCGTGCAAAGCGAATGCGTATGATAAATTCCTTAATACAAGATCGTGGCATCCACCGACGTCCATGGCCTGTAGCAAAAATTTTCTCATCGTCCAGAAATCGAGATTTTACAAAAAACGCAACTAATTTTTTTTTAACGTGGTCATCGAGGCATTATGGACGTCGATCGATCTCTCATTTGCTTATCCTTCATTTATTGACTTGTGCATATAAATTATACATTTATTTGTGACTAAAAAATGAAAATTTCAGTTTTTGACGTTTTTTGCTTCCATCTGCTCGATACGTTCATTTTTATTGCTGAAAAATGTTGAAATTCAAACGTTTTTTTAGTCACAAATAAATGTATGCGAAAATTCATCTGCACAATATTTGCAAATTTGTTTGTTGTGCGTGTGTGCGCGTGTGTGTGCGTGAGAATTGTTTTTGAACAGTCGTAGTTTTACGACTGTGTTGCGTACACGTTTATTTGGTATGATGACTAACACCGGCTGAAAAATTGGCCAGCTTCGGAGCCGAACCTGCTGAAGGTCCGGCTAAAGCAGCGTGTCATGGAGAGGAACTTGGCAGCTTCGAGAAATTCACCCCTTACGGCACGCCGGAAGGATCGACTGCTGTCGCATCTCAAGCGGAAGTCACTCTTAGCAAGTACGTCCTATACTAATTATCCCTTATCTATCGTCATTTTTAACGCAATAAAATGAAAGGCTCAATGTCTTAATGAATCTTGAAGGAAAATAAAGTCAAAACTTCTTTCTCTTTTGTTTTTATAACGAGGTAAAAATTGTTTAATTTTTTTTCAAACGTGTTCGGCTCGAAAATATGGAAAATTCGAAAAACTCAAATTTCGAGAGGAACTTTTACAGCTTGCGCGTTAAATCACGAAGTTTCGAATTTCTTGTGCAATTAAATTTTAACCTCAAGCAACTCGTGCTCCGCATTCAACTGTAAAAAAATAAAATAAATGGATAACGAATTGTTAGTTCTCAAGCGACTAGATCGAGTGGATGAAAGCTTTAGAAAGTTTTAGATAGTTGAATGCTGGATAATGAGAGTCAAACGAGACGGAGAACTTTGTGAAATTTTCAACGACCCTTGCGAATTATTGTTGCACCTGTTTTTATTTTTATTTCATTTTATTTTATTTTAATGAATTGATTGCTGAATTGATTTTTTGCCAGTGTCCTATAACCGCATGACGAGATTATTAACATACGTACAGTTTTCTCATACGAATATATATTTATAAAATGTATATTTGTGTACACACATACGGCGAGGACGATTTGGAAACTCGTACAATACCTTGTCCCCCTAATTCGATCTTATTGCAGAATTCTGTACGAGTTTCTCATTTTTTTTCTATTTGTTCTCGATCAATCGGCTGCCGGAAGTTTATCCTCCGAATCACAACAAACAAATATAATTCGCATTTACGGTCAATCTTTGTTTACTCTTCATATGTGCTCTCGGGTTTTATTTCAGTAAATTTTTCTCTCGCTTCTCTCGCTCGTTCTCGCAATCTTTTAATCTTGTTTTGTCCGTAAATATTTTCTCAGATCCTGGCAGTAATCCCGAATCCGGTCCTAACTCGCCGCCCACGGTTAACAATTCACAAGCAAGCCCGACAGCCGGAAGCAACACACCGATCCAAGAGGTGAGAGCTTCTAGTTCTGGCTCGTCCCATTACTAAATCATGCGTTCACCTCATTTTTGTTCCTTCAATTATTGATTTTGTTTGTAATATCTGCTCATTTATTTTGTCCATGTTGTTTTCGTGTTGTAGGAAAGCGAAAATACACCCTACGGTGGTCCGTTGACGAGCAGTAGTCAACAAGGCAGTCTCTCTGATCTTTCACTCTTTAGCTCACCGTCCATGCCCAATATTTCGCTAGGCATCCCACACGTACCATCGAGTTCGTCCACGGTAAATGTCCAGCGCGTTTGACCCTTTTTGGACGAGCTTTCAAGTTCGGAATGCCTAGAGCGTGTTTTTTGTTTGTTTGTTGCAATTTATATTTTCATTACAATTATTGTGATCAGCATGGTCGGGGTTCTTGGACGAAAAAGTGTGATTGACATTATTTTATCATGATAATTGTTCATGAAAATTCTGACATTTATTTTTTTCGTGTTAATTGAACAGAGTGGGACGAAACTCGCTCCCGTTTCGGAAGCAGAAGTACGAGCTGCCTGCACAGCGCGCTTGGGAATGCCACTCACCGGACAAATGTTGCCAGGCACATTGCCATTTTATCCATCTTTGACGGTAATCGAGGGTGAGCCCGCTTACATACACAAGCAAATGCAAAATTTGGAACAACAGGGAAGCAGGCACAATACTATTTATGGCTCGCCGATAACCGATACTCAAGTAGCACACGCAAGACTGCATAAGGCTGGTCACCGGCCTTTAGGTAGTATGTTCACTCTTTCTTTTTATCCGATATTTTGATCGCAGCGTGTACACGCACTCGGAAGATGACAATTTAAAAATTCGAAGACATATCGATTTTTGGAAAATTTAGCATTTCACGAATGTCTCTTCCTTGCGGCGATTCACGCGCGCGCTCGCGCAAAACTACAATCGACTCGTTGACTAAAATTCGAAAATTTTTCCTTCTCCCAAAAAAAAAAACAAAAAAAAACGAACAATCATCAGGTAGAACACAATCCGCGCCGTTACCTCTCGGTCATCCGATGCTCCAAGGCGGCATGATTGCTCCACCGACTCACTACGAGGAATATCTCGCCGAGAAACAACTTCACGATCAACAACAAGTGCACAATTATCTCAAACAACAAATAAGACAGACGGTACTGACGCGCGTCGTTTCTCGCGGCAGTCAACCCAATCAGTTGGACGAAGCCGCCGAAAGCGAAGAATCCGAAGTGATCGATCTCACGGGCAAGAAAGAATTGCCGGAGGAAAGTGAAATTTCCAAACAGCAGAGAGATCGCGAACAGTTTCTTCAACAGCAAAGGGATTTGATGATGCGACACACTTTGCAAGTCAACGAATCCAACTCTTACGTTGGCAGCAGGTCGTCGCAATCAGCTCGACCCCTCGCTCGCGCACTCTCCAGTCCCCTCGTTCATTTAGGTATGTCCCGATGATTTTCACACTTTTTTCTCTCTCTGCCTTTTTGTCGCTTTCCAAAATTAAGCGTCAAAAACCACTGAGAAAAAAAAATGAAATTTTCGACGAAACGCGAACACTTTCGAGTTTGTCGATCAGCCCAATCGATTTAAAAAAATAATTTTATTCATTATTTATTTATTTATTTAAACAATGAATTTTAACCGATGAAAATCCAATGGCGAATAATTGTGCTTGTGTGAATAAGGACCTCAGGCCACAGGTGGGGACGTTTTCGCCCGTGGCTCGCCACACCGTCCGACCACGGGTCTTGCTTACGACCCCCTCATGTTGAAACACGCCTGCGTGTGTGGCGAAACTGTCAGGGGTCATCCTGAACACGGTGGCCGACTCCAGAGCGTATGGGCCCGACTCTCCGAGACTGGATTGTTGCAACGATGCGATCGCGTTAGATCCCGCAAAGCTACACTCGAAGAGATACAGAGCTGTCACAGTGAAGCTCATGCACTCTTGTTCGGTGAGAAGACAGAAAATTCAATTCCTTTGCATTCAAATTCTTTCCTGTCGAATAAACAATGCAAAAACTTTCCCACAAGATTATTATTTTTCTCTCATAATCTACCGAGAGGACGAATGAATAATAAAAATTTATTCAAACAAAATGACAATCACTCGAGCTCGAATTAATTCTACTCGTCGCTTTTTTTCAGGCACAAACCCCTTGAACCGTCAAAAGCTGGACATGTGCAAGCTCTCTCAATTGCCGATCAAGAGCTTCGTCAGATTGCCCTGCGGTGGCGTGGGCGTGGATTCCGATACAACGTGGAACGAGCTCCACACGGCACCGGCAGCACGAATGGCTGTCGGCTGCGTCGTTGATCTCGCCTTCAAAGCCGCTATGGGCGATATAAAAAATGGTTTCGCAGTCGTACGGCCTCCTGGACATCACGCTGAAACCAATCAAGCTATGGGTTTCTGTTTCTTCAATTCCGTCGCTATAGCGGCTAAGCTTCTTCAACAGAAATTAGATACGAGGAAAATTCTTATCGTTGATTGGGTAAGAGAGAAATTTGTTTTTTTAATTTTCGATTTTTTAAAAATCATAAAATATCATTGTTTTGAGAAATCAAAGAAAAATATTGGTACTTGATATTTTTGTTTTTGGCAAGTTGGTATATTTAAATCGAACTCTCTTGTCGCAGGACGTTCATCATGGAAATGGAACGCAACAAATGTTTTACGACGATCCGAGGGTTCTTTACCTCTCGATACACAGGCACGACGACGGTAACTTTTTCCCGGGAACCGGTGGATCCACGGAGTGTGGAGCAGGCGAGGCGCTCGGATGCAACGTCAACGTCTCATGGACCGGCGGATTAAATCCGCCGATGGGAGATGCCGAGTATCTCGCGGCTTTTAGAACAATCGTCATGCCGATTGCCAAGGAATTTGATCCGGACGTCGTTCTCGTCTCTGCTGGTTTTGACGCGGCTATTGGACATCCAGCTCCTTTGGGCGGTTACAAAGTTAGTCCCGCTTGTTTTGGACACATGACGCAGCAGCTGCTCGAGCTTGCCAACGGCAAAGTCGTTCTCGCACTCGAGGGCGGCTACGATCTTGCCGCGATTTGTGATTCGGCTCAGGAATGCGTCAGAGCTCTTCTCGGCGATGAACCAAGTCCACTCAGGGAAGAAGAACTCACCAGAGTTCCTTGCCAAAATGCCATCGATACGCTACAAAAAACTATCGCCATTCAGGTGAGCACGACGTTCAAACGAAAATCAATTTTGTTAAACTATTTTTTCGACTTTAATGAAATTTCGTCCATTTTATTTTTCTGCTCAGATGTCTCACTGGCCGTGTGTCAAGTTGGCTGCTCACACGGTCGCTATGAGCGCTTTGAAGGCCAGTCAAAAGGAGCACGACGAGACTGAAACTGTCTCTGCTATGGCTTCCCTCTCTATGCAACAACCAACCAATCTTTCGTAAGTTAATTCACCACCGAATCGAGCTATTAATATTTCAGCCTTTTCGATTTTTACTATTGATCGAATTTCACTTGATAAACAAAATTTTCCACTCAAAAATTGGTTGCCAACATGAAATTTTCTCTTCGTACTATTTCTGTAAACAGAATATAATTTTTCAATTCAAATCGAAAAAAATGAATAAATAAATAAATAAATAAACAATTAATTGATTGCCATATTCTCAATTTGTAGAACTACTCCAGAACATTCCCGTGAAGTTTCCGAGGAGCCAATGGAACAGGACGAAGCAAAATGAAGGCCATGATTGTTAAAGATTCGTGTAACGATCGTTTTTTGTTCGCCTCGTCCGAAGAGAAGTCGACGAAGGTTGAGTTTTTCGATGTGGATTCTCCTCGTCGTTGCGGCACTTTTGTCCGAGTGGGTGGACGAAGAAGACTCGCACGTTGGGTTCAGAGAATCTTTTTTATTTCTCCTTGTGTATACGGATTCAAAGATTTCTTGTGAAACTCCGCAACCCAAACAACCGAGGAAGGTCACCCCAAAATCTCTGGATTCGATGAAATGATTTCCATGCCAACCGAAATTCATTTCTCTTGCTCCCACCAACAGCTCCTGCTGGAATGTCGTAGAGCTAAAGAGAAAAGAAAAGATAATAATACAGCGACATGACGTCTCTACTTGTAATTGTGCGAAACGTTAATTGTTCCATCGTCGGACAATGATAAATCTCTTCGGTGGAAATTTTGTGTATTTCTTGATGCTCATTTTTTTCGAGCCCACAAGAATGTCGTTTGACCTCGATGTATGTACGATGGAGAAAAGGAGGAAAAGAAACGCTTGATCGCGTACCAATGAGCTACGTTTCACAGGTATCTGAATTAAATATGTGTATTAAAAGTTAAAAAAAAAAACACAAAAAACACAAAAAAATGGAAACAAAGAAAGCACAACGAACGATGGATATATCATCACGAAGGTTTGCACTTCTGATGAACCAATTGATATGTTTTTCTTTCAACTATTTAATGGGATCGTAAAACAATAAATCTTACATTTTTTTTGGAAATTGGTGTGACTGTTAATTGGAGTGTTTTGAACCCAGTCGAGGATGAAATGAAATTTTCCGAAGGTAAAAAGAGATAATTCGAGGATGGTTTGTCTTTGTTTTGTAAACAAGCCAATTTTTTTGGACAAACATCAGTTTTTCGTTGTCATTTCCATAATGGTGGAAAAAAATGATTTTCAAAGATGTTCGTATTGTACGATTTGTGTGTCGATGGATCGTGAAATATGGAGGAATATGATAAAAGACAGTTACGGATATATATATATACATAAATACATATATATCGATATATATTTTGTTACTCTGCATAGAAACGCAGAGAAATGTCTCGTTGGGCGCGTTGTGCTGGCCACTGGCGCTTTGTTTGCTCCTTAATCGTAGTGAACTCGCGCTTCAAACATTCTAACTGTGCTATATATTTTGCCTCTCAAGTCGCGGGAAGGTTGAGGCTCGTTTTTCTTGTTGCTGCAAATCCGTCAGATGTGATCGCGCTGTGTGTTATAAATAATAAACAAGCTAGGTGCGAATTTGAGATGAGAACTAAACTCGAGGAGGATATTTCATTGCAAGTCAATCGGAATAAGCTAAAAAACAAAAAATCTTTGCGACGAGTTGAAATGCCAAAAAAACACGGGCACTTTATTATTCGGCTATTATTCATCATCGATTTTCACGATAATAACAACATTTTCAAGCCTATGGTTTCACGGTGAACCCTTCGATGTTACGGGGAAACAAAGCTTTCCGTTTCTCTCTCTCTCTCTCTTAATTCTTCTTATTGTTTTTAAACTCGGTTTCTTTCTGCTGCGAACAAAGGCTGGTGCGTTTTTTGTGATACCTTGTAAAAAGTTTAAATACAGTTGAATCGACAGTGTGTGAGGCAGTCTCGAGATAGATAATATATAAAGTTGAGACGAAAATTGTGGAAGAAGCAACCGGGCGAATAAAGATACAAGCATTTATTTTTGTGTCATGCATTTTAACGAAGAATACAAAATGTTATATGGAATTTATGATTAAAATAAGATTGAAGACAATGCTATATATGTATTTATATAGATTTTCAATTACAAACAACAGCAAACGAACACGAATACTAATATTGGATGGAAAAACGAAGAAAAAAAAACATTGTGTATATCGTACGTGTATCGTGGATGCAAATATTTTATCCCAGGAATCTCAAATATCTGTTGTTTGTTGCTCCACGGATATTCGAAGATATGAAAAGAAAAAAAAATAAGTGAAAAGTAAAATTGTTATGTATCGACAGTGCAAGGCCAGCTTATGTATGTGAAAATCGTGTACGACGTCATCACTATCGTATCGAAAGAAACAAGAGAAAAAACCCAACACACAAATGTCAAGATGTTTAAAAGAAATAAGTAAATGTGAAATCATTGATCGAGGTTCGTGTCCCAGTCAACGAATCACCGAGAGTCGATTTGGTTGTGAGGAAGAAAAACTTACGTATTCACCAAGAATTTTAGTCGACTTTCGAATTTTCGTCTCACGGTGTTTCGTAGATGATCGAGAGAAATTATGATATTGAACTGAATTGGAAATAAACTGGGATAATTACCTTACAGATGCAAGCCGTTGTGTCGCAGTGTTATAATAATAATCATCGCGTATATTCTATTTAACTATTTATGAGATTCGTAAGAACAGATAAAAGAAGAATAAACCTCACAAAATCCGTCTACGTTCTCGTTGGTGAATTGTCTTCGTTGATCAGTCTAAAGATCGTAACGACGAGGCTACGAAATGAATATCTCAATTGTAACAAAAATATTGTACGAAATTTGTGTCGGAGCGCGGTAATCCGCGAAAAAAACATTGGAAGAAAAAGATTTTTCGTCCTAAATACAGACTAAAAAGGCCTACGATTTCTTGTCCATGACGGACTTACTTGCTTTGACGATCTACATGACCACACTCGATGTCTCTTACCTGGGGTGTATATCTATTAAATATATATTGGGGTTTGAGCTCAGCTCGAGACGACGTTGAAAACACTTACAGACATTCCGATATAATGTGTAACTCCATGGCGGTTACAATTATTGTGTAAGGCTACATTGCATATTGAAATGTATAAGTTAGTTAAACATATATATATATATATATATATTATATGAAATGGCTATGTTGCGTATACATAGCTACTGTATCGGTAATACGATTTTTTTATGTATATAAATGTACCTCCTAAATTAAAATTAAAAATAAAAGTAAAGTAATTGTGTTAAAATGTGTTGCTTTTGTTAATTCATCGCCTTACCGTGTCTATCAGTGGGAGGGAAGATGTGAAAGAGGTCAGGGTTGCGTTTAAAGTATAAAGTAAAAACGCAGGGAGTCACTTCGAATCGCTTGATCATCTCCTCGTGGAGGGTTCTCGTCGATAGCGTTTCTGGATGAATTTTTATTCGCTATATTTTCGAAAAAAAAAAAATAAAAATTTTCGACCTCGTGATGCCGAGTTATTCGGACGCGTTTTCGTAGATCTGGCGATTCGAGGTGATGCAGGGAGTCTCCCTGCGTTTCCTCGTGAAGATTTCTCGTCGATAGCGTTTCTGGAAAAAATTTTATTCACGATTTTCGGAAGAGACCGAATGCCTAGGCTGAGGCTGTGATCCCTGACGCACATCGAGTGTATGCGTTATTGACTAGAGATACTGGGTATACCGGAAAGAGCGATCGACTTAATTATCGTGTTTTGCGATAAAACAATAATTTCCCAAATTATTTCAACATCGCACCTACGCGTTTCGATAATGATTTCCAGTTGATTTGCTAAAAAAAAATTTAATTTCAAATCACGTGCTGCCAACTACATTGACACGGACGTCGATAACTGTTTGCTCAGCAGTCGGTAAGAGTCAACAGTATAATAAAAATTAAATAAGCGTGCAGCAGTCTGTGTGTGCGGTCAATAATATAATCGTGACATGTTGAGCGGTCGCCGGATACGGTTTCGAATGTGAAATATACATCATTGCACGACGGTGATACGGCTGGACGGAGGCGTTATGCCACGTTCCGAAATAGTTGTTGAGTTTTATTAATTAAAACTTTAATTTTATTTTATTTAAAAAATATGACAATGGTGCGTGGAATGAAAGTTCTCGCGAGTTTTTGGTTCGATGTTCTCTTCCGTGTTATTCTGGCAGTATTATTTGTGTGAGTTCCAACGAGATCCCTGTGTGCACTTGTCACAAAACATCGAAATCCGTGAAATAACTGAATTTTTAATCGCCCAACAGGAAGCTGGAAAGTGCAGAACCATTCAACAGAAAAATTCACGAGAATGAATTGTGGCTGTATAGAAATCCAACTATGGAATCGTACGTTCCAACGACCATCTTATGGGTAAGTTTGGCATGACAATAGACTCTTCTGTTTCTAAATTGCGTCACTTTTTTAATTGATTTTCACGATGTTTTTAGCCACTCGTTTTCATCACGCCCGCCATTGTTATATTTGTAACATTCCTCGTCAACAAAGACAGGACAGATTTTTGTCAAGCCAATCTCAGTGTGAGCTTGGCATTGGGATTAAACGGTGTTCTCACCGACATAATCAAACTCATCGTAGGTATGTATAAGAATTCTGTCCAATATTTTCTACCAAATGCCACAAATTTATTCCATCGAAAAAAAAAAAACAATATTTGTGTCAGGTAATGACTAAATATCGGAGAATCTTTGGTTAAAATTCACAGGAAGACCGAGACCAGATTTTTACTGGCGATGCTTTCCGGACGGTCGTGGAAACACGGCTTTCGATTGCACCGGTGATCCCAGCATCATAAGAGATGGAAGAAAATCATTCCCCAGTGGACATTCTTCTTGTAAGAGCTTCATTTTTCCACTGAATAACCATGAAAAATTACACCCGACACGTTAAACGTTTTTCTGAAAACATATTAACCGTAATGCCTGAAATATCCAAATAACTGAATAACCCATTTTGTTCAATTGTGCAAGCTGTTTGACTTGCCAGTCACGTCATCAAAATCATTCCACAAAAAAAAACTTGCAAAATCTTTTTCTTTTCATTCCGCTGATATTTATCGATTCATCGATATCACAAACTATTGATTATTTAATTTTCATACATTTATTTCTCAATTCAAACATTTATAAGATCCTGCAGTCCTTTAAAGTTTTTCGGGATTTCAAGGAATTGTCGAGCATCAGAATTCTTCGGGAATGAAATATTGTTACAGAAAATATTACCCGGACCATGTTCACTAAATACATATGTGTTGAAATTTGCAGTTGCGTTTGCGAGTTTTGGTTTCGTTGCGTTGTATTCAGCTGGAAAATTGCACACATTTGGCATAGCTGGTAAGACGCAAACATGGAAACTGTTTATATTTATATGCACGATCAGCACCGCTCTCGCGATTGCTTTGAGTCGAACCTGTGACTACCACCATCATTGGCAAGGTAAACAAGAAAAAAAAGAAAAAGTGCTTGACGTTTGCAAAAAAAATTGATCGCGCGGCGTTATCTTAACGGCTGTACTAATTGCATATTCCGCATATTTTTCACTCGACAGACGTCGCAGTTGGATCAGCGATCGGAATATCAATAACTTATCTGTGCTACAGACATTATTATCCGCCACTGGATTCCCAATTTTGTCACAAGCCGTACACCACCGTTTTGAGACAAATTCAATCAGATCGAGAAAAAAGACCGATCAGGGATAAAGACGACCAAATAAAGTGGATCTGAGTGAATCTTGTCATTGATTAGCCGTCAATATGTACACGTCATTCCAATAAATAATATATGCTTTTTATAGAAAAAACGAAAAAGCCTCAGAATTCTATATTTTTTATCATTCACTTGCGTACGACAAAATCGTTGCCATCGAATTTCATTTTCATTCAATTTCTTTATTACCAACTGATGGCAAGTCAATTTTCTATTTGAATGGATTATTGAATACTAATCTCTACGAATAGAAGTTACAAATTTCGTTCATGAGACTGAGTCACAAAAATTCGGATTTTAAACATTTTTCATACTTCTTCGAATTATTTGCTTGGTATTTAATGAAAAAAAGAATTATTACAAATGAGGAACGAAATAAAATTCTATTCTCGTCGCAAAAGGATAGTCTCAAGATTGACCATAGATTTTTGCAGATTTTTTCATTCATAATTGTGGTCATGATTACACGAAGCCCCCGGTTTACGGAATGAGGGTTCAAATAGTTAATTTACCAGAAATGGATAATTGGGATAATGAATTTGAAAAAATCACAGATTGCCTGTCCAATACTGCATATATTTCAATTAAGAGCTTACAATTTAATGGAATCTCGAATTCCAAATAGCGAGAGAACAAACATGTGACAAGGATTCACCTCAGCAATCTTTCGAATAGCCAGACTCATACATTATCTCAGAACGCTCTGTCCTGAAGGGACTCGATGTATGAAAACTGATTCGATCTGGAAATGAAAATGAGAATCAATGGAAAATTGTTTTATCGTAATTATACGTGAACGAGAGTTTTGGTTTTCCGAAAGTAAAGCAATATCGTCATCACATTTATAAACTCCAACTATATTTCGACGAGGAATTACGTTCTAATGATAAATGTTTGTGATGATTACTCGTGGGCATTATTTTGATTCGGACTGCGATTAATAAGTATACAAGGAACTGTTTAGATTGTTGCTATCCATTTGTCGATCGATCCATGTACGTGCAGCCGCAACCTTCGCGTAAACGCCAGGAATTCCGGCCGAACCGCATCCGATACCCCATGATACGACACCCACTTCAACGTATCGATTCGGATCTTTCTCGAGAGGACAGACCAAGGGACTACCGCCGTCACCCTGGAGAGTAAGGAAATGGATTTTTTTTTCAATTTTTGTAATATGAATTATCGTATAATCGTGATGAAGGTCAGAAGGAGTTTCATTTTTTCTGATTGTCATCAATTTCTTTATCACCTGGCACGTGTCGTGTCCACGTTCACCACCAGCACAAACGTAACTCGAATGAAGACGAAAGTCTCGACCCATACGAGTCTGCCTGAGAGCAGTCTGGCAAGTGGCATCGGAAACGATGGGAAGCTCTAGTTTTTTCAAGACTGCTTGATAATAACCATGAACACCTGGAAATTGAACAAAGTTGTTTCATTGAAATAGCCAGAAAGATTTACCTTCGTATTAATCCTTTTTAAGCTGAGTTTTCAGGATCGGAGAAAATGTTTGCGAGAAGAATTCTCCTCACCGAAAGCGTTCTTGCCCCATCCGGAGGAGAGACAATTTCTAGAGTCGAAACGATCTTCGGGTTTCGGGAGACAAACAACGCCAACGTTCTCGGCAAAATCGAGAGGGCGATCGAGAATGAAGAGGGCAAAGTTATAGGCAAGCGTTGTCCCGTTGAATTTCTCGTGCACTATAATTTTCGAGATGTTCCGGTCCTGGTGAGGATAAGTTTCGTTTTTAAACTCAAGATTCCATTCTCCAGCACGAACGTGATATTTATTAGGCTCTTTCCTGTGAAATCATCATTACTGATTAAAACCAAACTTTCATTTCACATTATCTTCGTTTATAAAGATCTGTGCCTCGAATCAATCGATCAATTCGTCTTTTGTTTACCCTACGACGCGATGAGCTGCAGTGAGGACAACCTTGGGATGAATGAGTGCACCACCGCACTCATAAACGTTTACGAAGTCTTTGGTGCCATTGTACCTGACTTCGACTTTTTTGTAAATCAAAATCATCCATGGAAATTCACCGAACAATGCTGTATCAGAGTCCAGACCTAAGATCCAGGTTATCCACATGAAAAAGTAATGCAATACGAATAACCTTATAATGCGTTATTGAAATTTGTTTCGATTACTCATTACATCACATTTATGCAAAAGAAACGTTTAAATAATCAAGAGATTTATGAGCAACGGACATTTTTTCCGTTTCAGACGTTTTATCGATCACGTAATAAAATGCAATGAGTAATGATGAAAGTACTACAGCTGAAAACAAAATAATACGTTACTCTGAAACCTGGGTCCAAATTCCGGGCCTGCACCGTCGGAGTTACGACGTCCGCAACCATCTTGGCCGAGTACCTTTGGAAATCGGATCTCGTCCGACGACGTCGATGATTCTGGCGATGGCGAAGGCGAAGGCGATGTCGGTGGCGATGGTGCCGGCGTTGTCTCTTCTGTTGCGTCTGGAGGATTGCAGCAAACTACCGTTGCACTATTACACTTGGCGCTAAGTAATTGAAAAAACAGGAAAATGGGAGATTTCCAAATGAAGTAATGCATCGGAATGAATCAGGGTGTGGTGAAAGGTCTTTGAGAAAAACAATTTACTCCAATCGATCGGTTTTCATCCTTGGATCCATTATAGTGACACCATTCTCTCTCATACGGTTATCGGGTCCGCACTTGTAATACGGGACGCATTGACAGTTTTCGTTGGCAGGGTCAGAAACCGGATCATTCGCAGTTCCCAGAATAGTTCCGCCATTTTGGTCGTTAGTCACAGAAGCCCAAGCCGAGGCGACTTGATTGTCTTCAATATCGGCAACGGCGGTCGCGACCTGTGGGGCTGCAAGACAACTACCCGCCGCAAGTAACCCCGACAGTAAGCCCAATCGCCACATCTTTCAATACAGATTCAGAATCTATCTATCGGCAAAGAAATTTAACAAAAATGAAGAAACGAAACTGATTCGCGTAATTGAGCTACTCATTCGATATTTTTCTCTTAAGAAGCAGAATTTTACACGAAACTTCCTTCATTAACCCTTCGAGTGCATACTCGGTCTTTTTGACCCCAAGAATTTTCTGTTGCCCACTGTTTTGCATTGAATTTTTGATTCCGTCGAAAGAAAAAATTTAACACCCTAAAATGTGGATAATTTACTACAAAAAGCGTCTCTACAAGAAAAAAAAGCATAGTTATAGGAATATAACGATTTTACAAACGCCTTGGGTCAGATTGACCCTATAGCACTTATAGAATGTGTGCACTCCGAGCATAGAACTGAATTCGTATATAGGCCAACGAAAAATTCTTAATCTTTCATGGATGCAAGAATAAAACCTAAATCTTGCAATTGTACTTACAAAATAATTATTAATCCCGCGTGCCAGTTGCAATGTTCGATCGTCGCGTCTGCCAAGAGTCGAGGTCCCTTGCGCACTGGCACAAAGCACTGCGCTTTTCTTTACTCCTCTTGCATTAAATACTCGACGTTTTATCCCCTCTCAAAACCGTTACGTTTTGCTTCAACTTCTTGTCTCTTTTCATTTCTCGCTGTTAAGTTCAACACCAAAATATCAGGATCACTGCATCCGCTCTTTTAATCGTGTACTGGGAAATTCCCAAAAAACCCATAAAGCTATTTTGTATCTATCGTCCACTGACCTTTGGCAAATTTTTCGAGGTCGTATGAATTTTTGCTGATATTTGTTATGGCTACGCCTCACGTATTTAGAAGGAATACTAAAATATTGTTCATCGATTTTACTTGATGTTTCATAGTTTTTAGAGTCATTGCATTTGTTTCATTTTTAAATGGAACGTTTTAAAAAAAAAAATTTCAAAAACACGTCGTTTGGATCGGGAAAGACCTATATCATACTTCGAAGGGTAATTCCATGCAGTTTTACTCAAACTCACAATGGCTTGAATTATAATCTGAAATTGCCCATTGCTCGCTGAGGAAGAAGTTGATATTGTTTGTTTTGTGATTGCAGTTGATAAAAAAATGCAGCAAGTCGGACATTCCGACTGAACTATATCGATGTCTTGCTGTGAATCGACTGCTCATTGTAGAAATACCCACGAATGGAGATGGACAGAGGGATATTCAATGGATAACTCCAATTGCAGAGCAACGCAGCTGGACACGATTTTTTCAATATCGAAATCACGTTAATATGTTTTTCGTATAATCTCCCGTTTGAAAATACACCTTGGCTTTGGCTATGGCTGTTTGAATTGCCCTGTGGCCACACGGAGAGAAATGCGGTGAAATTTATATCACATATTACTATGCCACCATAGTTTTTTGGTGAGAGTGTCGTCCCTCTGAGAAATTTTAGCAAAAACATAGTAATTTTTATTCAAATTCTATCGGAAATGGCGGAAATTTGACATTTTTCACCCAATTTTAGATGAAAAATTACTACGTTTTTGCTAAAATTTATCGGAGGGACGAAACTGTCACCAGAAAACTATAAATCATAGTAATTTGTGACATAAATTTCCCCGCATTTCTCTCCGTGCAGTGATAAAATCGACCCTTATCATGTGGCAGCGCTCGCTGGGCCGAACAGAAGTCACAATGATGCTCAGTATTCTGCCGAACCATTCCCCGCCGAATGCGGGGAAATTTATATCACAAATTACTATGATTTATAGTTTTCTGGTGACAGTTTCGTCCCTCCGATAAATTTGAGTAAAAACATAGTAATTTTTCATCTAAAATTGGGCGAAAAATGTCAAATTTCCGCTATTTCCGATGAAATTTGGATAAAAATTACTATGTTTTTGCTAAAATTTCTCAGAGGGACGACACTCTCACCAGAAAACTATGGTGGCATTGTAATATGTGATATAAATTTCCCGGCATTTCTCTCCGTGTGAATCATTCGAATACAATCAATCGAACGTGAATCACAATGAGGATGATAAAAAAAGAGTGCTTTTCTGGAAAGCTAATTTTTTTTCTGTACTCTGATCATTTGGAAACAATAAAAAATGGAAAAAAATTGTTCGCCTCTCATGGCACATGAGTTCACCACAAATGTTCGGTTAATAGTATTTTTTTTTTTTAGTGTTTTTTATTGCTCGCAATCAAGGGATAGAATTATTTTTGTGTATATCCGGTGCAACTTGCCTTTGTCGTTTTGAGGTATTCATTGGCCTAATGGATCCAAGACAGTGGAAAAAACGTGCAAACCCGTTTTTTTTCGGCGCAAGGAAGGCCAGACAATTAAAAATAGAAACAGCTTGTTAAATTGGGGTAAAGTTTTTGTTGAGACTGATTCGAATTACTTTTACTGCACTGTTCTGAAAGTTTCGACAATTTTAACAAGAGACGCGATAAAAAAAAAGTGTATCGAGCTCTATGCCCTCTGACCCGGTACGTCAGATATCGATTGAAACACCGACGTCAGTCTGAGCGGGTTTTCCCGTGATTACAAAATACAAAAATATTATTTTTATTGTTCGGGGGGTCGAGCGTGAGCCTAAACGGCAATTTATCTGCGCACATGCGTGTAAAATGTCCATTTTCGTCGAATTT
>JBAJMU010000005.1:1992934-2031967 GCA_037952995.1 Hyposoter didymator | reverse complement strand
GGTCGTGTTTTTTTTTTTTTTTTTTTTTTTTTTTTTTTTTTATAAAAGAGTTTGTAAATGAAATAGGACCTTTTATTTTTTCCCTCAGAATTTTTCTTTTTTTTTACAAAGGGGTTTATCCACGATTTTCGGGGAAAAAAAATGAAAAATTACTACCCGCTATGGTGACTCGAGGCGATGCAAGGAGTCGCCCTGCGCGTCCTCGTGAAGAGTTTTCGTCGATAGCGTCGCTGGATGATTTTTTATCCGCTATTTTTGAAAAAAATGACATGTAGCGAAATCACGCTCACAGACAAAAAAACGATAGCTACGACAGCTATTTAACATTCCGCCTCATTTCCTGACGAGCCTGGTCACACCTTCAAGATACACAAATATATATCAAATTATAATTCATCAACGGAGCCTCCAAGTGGTTCTATTCTTTCTCACGAAACATTCCTTTACCTGCAAAAACTTTGAATCGTGGAAATGTCAAAAGGAGGAAAAAATGTCGCCCACCGGAAGTTAATTATGTGATTAAGTAACTGACAAAAAATTGAAACATTTCGATCAACGCTTTATTTTCTTCCTCTTGAAAAACAACTCTCGTCGAGATTCAAGAGTAAATTATACACTTTCGAGCAACAAAACAATTCGTCAATGTTAAAACCGAAATATACTCGTTCTGTACAATACGATGGTTGCACCAAATCTCAACGATTTTCTAAGTACGACTGTCTTTGCTGTGACTAATTACACTAAACTTAGTCGACCTCAAAATATTAGAGGCGATCGCAGTGACAAAAGTGCAACAAAATAATTCGATTATATTTAGATGAGTACCAAATTGTCCGTTTTTCCGAAATATTGCAATGTCATTCTCACACTCGGCAACTTAAAATCTATTTCGATAAAAAAATGGCATTTTGTGGTAATAAATGTCTTTGACAAATATTTGAGGTCGTAGTTTTGGTTCAGTCGGCGATCAATAAGTATAAGTGAATGTGTCTAGATTGTTGTACGCCATTTTTTCGTCGATCCATCTACGTGCGCCTGCGACGTTGGCGTAAACACCGGGGACCGACGGGTCACCGCATCCAATTCCCCAAGCTACGATTCCGACCTGAGCGTACCGACTCGGATCGTTTCTCAGTGGACAGACCAAGGGACCGCCACCGTCACCCTGAAAAATAAAGAAATAAAACATTTTTTTTCCATCGCACGAATTTTTTTATGAATGTGATGAGGATAAAGCAGATTTTCTGGGGAATCGACAATAAAAGACTTTTCGATCTTTTTCAGCCAACGAGACAATGTTGCACGTTCCAGAATCGAGGCATTTTATTCGTTACCTTGCACGTGTCGTGTCCAGCTTCACCGCCGGCACAGACGAAGCTCTGGTGAAGAAGGAAGTGGTGACCCAAACGTGTACGCCTCAGAGCAGACTGGCAATCGTTATGGGGGATGATCGGAAGCTCGACTCGCTTCAGGATAACTTGATAGTGACCAGCTTGTCCTGATGGTTGAAAAATATTCTCATGAGCGAAGGGCGTTGGTTGTTTCGATTTTCTGGTCATTTTTTTCGTTTTAAAAGCAAAACCACCAACAATAGGGAATTCTCGGAAACTTGAACTCGATTTCAAGGACTTTCTCGTTAATATAAAAAAACTGTGGGTTTTCAATCATTTTTTTGTCGATCTTTGCATCGTCGACTTCCGGTGACGATCGCAATGTTTGCGATAAGAAATTCTTACCGAAAACGTCCTTGCCCCATCCGCTGGCGAAGCACCGCGAACGATCGAACCGATCGTCGAGTTCCGGGAGACAAACGACATCAACATTCTCAGCAAGATCGAAAGGACGATCGAGAATCAAAATGGCAAAATCATCGGAAAGCGATCCTGAGTTGAATCGCTCGTGGATTATTATTTTCGCGACGTCTCGATCCTGGTGAGGATAAATTTCGTTCTTTGTCTGCGTGTCCCATTCTCCCGCACGGACTTTCAGCTGACTGGGTTGTTTTCTGTCGACGAGTCAATACTAATTAGTACAAAATTTCTGCCAAATCAAATTCGTTGCGGAACTTTTATTCGTTTATGAACCGATCGATCGTTATTTAGACTTTGATTTTCTCGCATTATCCCTCCGCGAAAATAAAATAAATGCAACGACCGGCAACTATGAAAACATTAAGTAGAATTAATGGAAAGTATTTCAGAATTTTTCAGACTGTCTTCTCTCCAAATACGTGAGGAGTTACGAAGGATTGACTAATTGATCATATTTTAGTTTTTTTTTTATTACCCTACGACATGATGAGCTGCAGTGAGGACAGCCCGAGGATGAATGAGTGCACCACCGCATTGATAGACGTTGAGGGCTTGTTTGGGGTTTTTGGGATTGACTCTCTCTTCCTTGAGAATCGCGACCATCCATGGGAATTCACCGAATTGTGCTTCGTTGTCTTTGTCGCCTGTGATACGGAAGCCAACGCCTTGGGTATTACGACGTCCGCAACCACTTCGTGGCAATGGTGGAGGAGTTATTTTCTCATCGGCTGATACTGTGTCCGGAGGTTTGCAGCAAACGTCCAAATAACTTTCGCACGGACCGGAAACTCTGTGTAATTAAAATAATCATTAAATTGTTTTTTATTCAAGATCGTTATCGGGCAAAACGAACAAGATTCCAAACGTTCTCGTCACGAGGGATCGATGCCAAGAAACGTGCACACGGTGTCAATGTTTTTTAACAAATTATTGGAGAGTTCTTCATTCAATTTTCAACATTTTCATCGAAGTCTTAATCGCAAAATCGATCGCAGATGCGTAACTTGTACCAAAATCCTCAGTCTCTAATCTCCTCGACCAATTTTTATAAATCGTCGATAAGATTCAACAAAAGTTTTCACTAAAAAGAAAAATTGACTTATTCACAGCTTTTCCAACGAGCCAGCGAAATTGAAAGAAAGTTTCTTCATATGGAAAAAAATCCTTGGGAACTTTGGAGTATCATTTATCTCGAAACTATGAAAATAATTATAAGCATGACTAATTTAGCTAATAATTCCGAGAATCATAAAGGCATGAAATTGTATCTTATAGAAAAACAGCTCAATCGCTTGGAATTACAAGAAAATTTACACAGAAAGAAATTTGTGGTTTCGAAAGAATGCATTAAAACTGCATGAAAAGTGAATCGAGGAAAAAAAACTATTTTGGACATATTTTCAACTTCAAAGGTCGGAAAACCATCCTGATAACGTTCGACTGGACAACGCGTTGTAAAATCTATATACCGGAGTATCCTTTCATCCCTTAATCAATAATTAATCAATAATTAGTTGATCGTTAATAAGTAATTAATGAATAATTAATAATAAAGAAATTAATAATCCCTCAGCGATGAAGCACAAAAAAAAACAATAACACGGAATGAATTATGAAAAAAAAAAAAAATGAATATCGTTCCGAGTTTTTGGTCCGAGGTTTCTCGGCGCTATGAAGGTCAACAAGGTCAGAAAAATGGTAACAAGTCACACATTTTCCTACACTTAGGATCCTGTTCGATAATTGATTTTTAAAAACGCAAAAATCCCGAAAATTGTGAAGTTCCCATTGAAACGAAATAAAACGGAAAAATGTGACGTCTCTAGGAGAAATCACTCGCGACGGTCGATTTTCGTAACGAGCAGAAACGAACCTGATATCGATGAGACCTATGCCATTGTTGACGATTGTTCCATTGGTTTGACACTGGTAGTACGGAACGCATTCGCAATCATCGGGCTTGGCGACATTGGCTTGATTATTGACGCCCAAAACAGTTCCCTCGTTAGGTTTGACGTATCCGAAATTTGGAGTCGGCGTAACTTTTGATTGTTGTTCTAGCAGGGCTTTGTTTATTAAATCTCCGAGACTTCCAGGCTCCGGAGCTTTCGTTGTTAGTCCACCGCCCTCGAGGTAGGGATTGAAGACGCTGTCGATCAAGCCATCGACGCGAGCGTCGTCCAAGTTGCGAGACTCAGTCTGTGGCGCAGCGAGACAGCTCGCCACCAGTAACCCCGAAAATATACCCAATTTCCACATTCTCCAATCCCGGCTCGGAATCAATGGAATTCGATCTTTCGGTAGAGAGAAAAACAATAAATAGGTATAAGAAAATCTCGCAATTCCTTCGATCAAGTGCTCGGAAGTTGGACAGTGAATAGTTCATTTTTTGTGCTTCGCGATGGTATTTTTTTGTGTGAATAAAAATTTCGTCACAGTTTGTCCTACGAAACTTTTTTCAATCGGATTGTTAAATTTTTCGTTCCATTCGTCAATGCCTTGACCTTTTAGTGAATAAGATAAAAAAATAAACGAAAAATCTTTTTTTTTTGTGTGCGATGCTCAACGTTTTTTTTTGGGAATCGAGCTCCTCCCCCCCCCTCCCGCCGCCCATCGCGATTTCTTCGAATTGGAAACAAACATCTCTCTACTTCATGTTCATCTTTTACTTGTCCCCTTAATAACGGAATATATTACAGAATTTTCTGAAAAGGTTAAAAGCGTTAGATTCTGAGTCAATGTCGCCGCTGTGTGAATTGATATTTTTCCACGATCTTTGTCAAATTGACCGGACACCTATTCATAATTCATAAACTCGATTGCTATTCCTCCTCTCTTTTAATCCGCATGTCCTTGAATATTTGCCTCAACGTCGAACGGTGAGTACGAAACTAACAAGCAACAATCACATAAGCAGCAACTACGACGATGCTGCCTCTGTGTAAAATCCATCGAAGTACGAGAAGTCGTCGTTCTTTTCAATTAGCATACTGGAATCATCACGACCTTGGAGTGGTCGAGCAGGTACATACGCGCACACACACGGACGTTTACAAATAGCTGAATAATATATTACAAATGACTAAATGAGTTTTTTTTGTGCAAGCCACTAAATCCTCGTTACTCATCGAGTACTAATTCAACACTCACGTCGGCAGGACGAACAGTTAATTATCGTCTCCGAATTTATTCACACGCGCACGCTATTTTCAAGGTTAGCTCATCAACTACATTTTCTTACGATTAAACGTCAATGAGTTTACGACACGATCGTCTGCCAAACGTATTCATTATTACTTTGAAGAATCGTGGTATTTACTCACAGAAACGTTGTTACTAACTTTCGCGCCCATCTTCACGATCACGTATGATTGAATCTCCGTTTGTGTGTCTCGAATGCAATTTACACATTGAATAGAGAAGATACTCACGCGTGAGAAAATCTTTCGAGTGTAAACACAACTGAGCGAATTAAATGACCATGGAAAAATTCGAGCGTCCGTGAAGTAAGGTTATGTTTATAATTTCGCAACCAATTGAATATTCCGCGTAAGATCGAGGAAAGAGATCGGTTAGACTTACGAATACGTGTGATTCGGTTTTTCCACCGCGTCATGACAGATTTGTAACAATCGTCAACTATACAAGGTCCTTCAAAACTTCCGAAGCCGTTGGATGGAACGTACCAATAAAGACCTTTCAGGGCCTTTTCGGAAACGCATTTTATGAATGTACGACCTTGACAAAAAATATCGAACGCCCATCATTTATATTCTTAGAATCTTTCACCACAAAAAAAAATGTAAATTGACGGTCTGATATTTCCTCTAGTAAAGAAACCTGCTATTCGTGTTTGTTTAAAACTTTTCGTTCGTTTCATATAGTTTTCGGGATCGAGTTTTCACTGAATCGCCTTATGGCGTATACCATTGTGTGTTGAAAGAGCGAATGGATCTTTTTCGAACGCATTTTCCGTTCACGATTAATAAATAGACCGAAAAATTAAGTGCAACGATTATCGAAGAACCCGGCTGGAAAAAATATGCAAAGAAGCCATATAAACGTTGCCGCGATCTCAATGAGTGTATGAAATCCTTTTGGAAAAAGGCTTTAAAAACTGATCCGTCGTGTAGCTCGCGATGCCCAACGAAATTGATTTCGAGGAAAGAATTATCCCATGCTTACACTGTGCGGCGAGCTAGTCATTACATAACGATAATACAGGGTGTCCAAGGTCAAATAGTCAATAACCTAAATCAAATAGTTCCGCACGAATCTTCTGGGAAGTGTGTAGGTATTTTTTAAAATGTCAACCGTTGCCTGCTGTTGGAAGAATTATTGAATTCCACGGTTCCACGGTCCGGTGCGCCGGAACGGTTGGAGTTAGAGCAAAAATGTTTAGGACCAATTTTATAGACGATAAAATTTCCAATAAAAAAGTCACCTCCGGCATTTTTGAATCTTCAAAAGTTCGATCGTGGGAGCAAATAAAAAAAACTTGTCGAAGTTCGAGGTTAGTTTCTGAAAACTCGATCGTTTCGTTGAGTTCAGGACACCCTGTATCGCATCGAAGACTTCACGTTCCTGCTGCTTCTACGTTCATCAATCAGAATCATTTTTCAACCTCCGCCCCCTCTCCTTTTTGCCAGGCTACAAATATTATCGTGTTCTTTTTTGTTCATAATGGTTCCGGGAGTAATTCCTATCAGCAGAAATGTAATATGTTAATTTTTCCTGTTTTTGAGAAGCGAATCCATTTGTCCTGTGCGTCAAACACGTATTTCGTAATGTTGACCCGACGAATGAAGATTCTCTCGAGCATGAATAAAGAATTAGCCGGTCATCCTGTTTGTTCAGGTCGCTCATCGAGCATCAACAAAGTATTGCGATATTTGACTTTGATGCGAAAATCATTATTTGCGATCACCGTCGTACGAAGAATATAAAAATATAAAATAACAATAAACGGGCTTTAATTTGTTTACACAGATGCCGTTTTCATTGCAGACGATCATTCATTACCGAAGCAATCACGCGTTGCCATTCATCGTCGCCAGATTTTCGTATATGAATATTTAACAATAACCTTGCTGTCGCGAGTCCTAAAAACAGGTTTATTCCACGTTTCGATCCACTCGATTATCGACAAATTACTTAACCCATCCATTGCTGGGAACCGTTCAAAACGAACATACAAAAATATAGCGATTAATTTTGAAAAAAACGTTACGATTGCTTCATTCGAAGACTAAAAAAAAAAAATACAAAATGCTTGACGTAATTGCCAGTTGGTGCCAAAAACTTGTTTCGTATCGGTAGGAAATGCGTCAAAACACGGAGTCAATGTACCGGAAAGTTAGCGAAATCCCACATCGCCCCGTGTAATCGTCACTTTTTCGAGAAAATTTCGAACAGCTTCATTTTTATATCGAAAAGATTTCATCACATCCGAGAAATTTCATTTTTCTCGCTACGGTTTGTTGACACTGCGAATTTTATTTTTTGGAACGAGGATTCGAATCTACTGATAAAATGTTCAGTGGGAATTGAAATGATTCGTCTTTACCCCTTTGAGCTAGACTTTTTCCCCACGTGCGATTATATTTGCATGGAATTTTCGAATTCACGGGATTTTCGAGAGCACTCATAACAAATCTGACCTTGAAATCCTCTGCCTCTTTAGAACTATTTGTTTCTCATTTTTTTCCAACGACGAATAATGAATGAAAAGTACGATAAAAGTTTTGCTCTTCGATAAAAACAGTGAATGAAGATTGAAGATTCTGCGTTTTTTATCACTAAAACTACATTTTTCGTTCGATTACAATTATGTGTAAAGTTATGAACATTAGTGTCACGTTGAAACGCAATGATGTTTCGAAATTGCTGAGTGATAGCGAAAGACTTATAATCGGGTTTGCTGATGAGTATCCGAGGGTTCAAGAGAGTAGACGATTGCTCTTGGGCTCGGGTTCAGCCACAAAAACCGGTCAATCGCGATAACGAAGTGATGCTGTAAGCGTTCATGAATGTCTCAAATCCACACATAAATAATTGGATGCACGAGTTAAGAAATGTGTTGCTTCGGCATGAATCTTCCAGCCGAAAAATTCAACTCCATTCATTTGCCTTCGATGAGTCGAACGTTTTGTTATTAATTGAGAAAACGAAAATGTGAGAAATCTCTCGAGGCATAAAATTATAATTTTCGTTATTGTCGGGACGTACGAGAGTGACGAAGTAAATCGAAGAAGCCAAAAGTGATTAGAGAGTAAAAGAAAAATCTTTTGTTTGTCAACAAATATTGGAGCATAATTAATAAAAAATTAAAGAATCAATGAAAATTTGGGGTTTTTACTTACGAAGTAATGACGAATCCCGTCGATGAGTAAAACGTTCGATCGGGGCGTCTCACAAGACTCCTCGTTATTCTCTCGTACACTGAGAGACAGTGCGCTTTTCCCTACTCCTCGAACATTAAATACTCGTCGTTCTATCCCCTCTCAATGCTTCACGTTTTACCTCCACTTTTCGTCTTGATTCTCAGCCGAGCTGACCACTAGAGCATCAAGATCATTGCTCCCCCCTCTTGCCCCTTCTTCGCTCGTCCACTCGTCGTTGAATAATGGGAAAGTCCAAAAACTCCATAGAGCAGGTGCTTCTGTGTCTCTCGGTGGAATTACCGGTCGCAAAATCGATGTCCAACGACCTCTGAAAATTCCTCGAAAATAAATAAATCATCCTTGATATTTGTGATGGCGATTCGATATCCTTGACCTCTATATATGCGTTTAACCGAACTCAGGAGTCTTTCGAACTCATTTGCGAACGATGCCTCGCAAAGTCGTTTTTCGCTAAACCCGCAGGCTCAATTGCAATCTGAAATAACCCATTGCTCACAGCGAAAAAGCAACTTCATGTTATTTTGTTTCAAGAACGAATTCAGGAAATTGGGACATCCCGAACGAGTCACATGATTCTCCCCATAGTTTAATGATCCATCATCGTGACTAGTGCCAAGAAATCAATGAAATTGAATTAAATCATTCAACTGGTGATTGACAATAAACTCAGAAGTCCATAATCGTTTTCAATTGATCAGCCGGTCGATAAAAAGACTAGCAGGCTTTCGGAAACGCTCTTGATATTCGAGAAAAACAGTTGACACCTGATTCTCGACATTCTTGTACGTTGTGGGAAGGAAAATAATCTCAAGGTCAGCAAACATCGAGGTGAGGTCACAGGGAAATCTTCCAGATGCAAGAATGCACGAATCGTTCAAACAGTAATAAAAAGTCTTTATTGTTAATTGAAAAATACTAAGACCGCGTTCGATCGAGAGAAGTCAATCAGACGGAAACGATTGACAATCTATTTGTAGCTGGTACGCTGCATATCTCAAATAATTGCAATACCGCGAAGTCGAAGAATCTTTCAAGTTTTTCTTTCCGACGAATACGCAAGTCTAAGCGTCGGCGACGTCACAGACAGTGATGCCATCGTGATAAAAAAGAAAAAACAGGACCCCAGAAATGTTCGCTGTGCTCGCAACGCACTTTTGCAATGAAAACTTATCGGACGGAATATGAGAATCCACAGGAAACGTCCAAATAATATGCCAATGAATCGGCCCAGCCCTTTGGCTGATCCATCAGTCGTTCGAGTGCATGAGAATCGCCTAAAAAGCAAATGCACCTTGTTGACATAATACGAACCCCGTGCGAAAGAAGCGTGTTTCCGTTTTTTCACCGACCATGAGACCGATAAATTACCACGAGCACAAATTACATTTCCGCAATGTTGGCGATAAAAAATCATTTGCACTGATATGATAAAAAATTCAATGATTCACCAGGATTATTATCACTGCGTGCGAAACAAAATTGCAGAGTCGTGTTTTATCAGATCGAATCGAATATTGTAATGCGTGAAAAAAAAGGTTATCGCAATATTTCATCAGATCGAGTTTAATATTTGAATACGTAAAAAAAAGCTCACTGAGATATTTTATCGATAAAGTAGAGCAACGTGGCACGTGAAAAGTAGGTCACTACCATTAATCTAGAATGCTTCCTCGTAAAAGTTATTTCCTTTGACATTTTGCAACATCCACCCACTCGTAAGTCGATCGTACTTAGTTTGTTATCAAATATTTTTCGCAATTGTCAAATTCGATCAATTTCTGCGAAGAAATAACTTTTATATGAGAAATTCATACTTTTTTATGAGGAAGAACGTGCCAACCAGTTTACGACAGAGTTCGTTTAGTATATCAAACACTTTTTGACCTCTGACATCGATGTTCTGATTGGGAGCACAATGATCATATTGCCACGATGATACGAAACGAAACTACTGAATCCAATGAGTTCCTTTCTCCGTCTCCAAATCTCTACAGATCCCTTCAAGGAGTTCGCTACGATCGTTAAAACTCCTGCCACGTGTTTTTTCTTCTTTTTTCTGCAAAGCTTGATACTTCCTTGATGAAAAAAATAAAATACTCGCTGTTCGATTTCCAGTTGATAACAAAAAGCTTTAATTTTTCTTAGATATGTCAAATTTTCGTCCACTATACTCAATTAAATGATAAACATTTGACACGTTCGTTTCCTGTAAAAAAATATTTCTTTGGAAAGTTGCGATTATTAAAAATATTAATACTACAGACACGCTTCGAGTTGCAAGGTTTTAATTAATCACTCAGCGATATCCTTTGAAATGCTGTTATAAAATAAATATTCGAGGTACAATTGGGGAACGTAGTAACTCGGAGTTACTGTCAATTGTCTCGAACCGTCGAGGTCGCTCTCAGTGATGAGAAAATCATTTTATCAATTATTCCACAGAGAAAATGTCTCTTTATGATGGTCAATGTCTATGACAAATGCTGAAGGACTAAGTATCGGGAAACTTAGACAGAACGCGTGTAAGAATATGTGGAAGTGTCTAGATAGTTGTTTGCCATTTTTTTGTCGATCCATCGACGTGCACCCGCAACGTTTACGTACGCGCCCGGGGTTGCCGCATTGCCGCATCCTAGACCCCATGAGACGATACCCGCTTCGACGTATTGATTTGGATCGTGCGGAAGAGGACAGACCAAGGGACCACCACCGTCACCCTAGAGAATAAAAAAAAAAACAATGGATTGTAGAAAAATTCGAAGGAACAACGATTTCTGTTTGGGTTTTTCTTTTTTCGATTTCTTCGATAATTCTAATCAAAATTTGAATAATTTTACTAAACAATCCAATGACTAAATATTTATCAATGTTTGAAAACGACAAAGAAACTTGTCGATGTTCAATTTTGAGAGTTACATTTTTATGAGTGTTTTCATTTTATTTTTTTATTCGTTTGAGAAATAGAATTTTTTTCCTTACGTCGCAAGTGTCTACTCCAGCTTGACCGCCGGCACAAATGAAAGCTGGATTGAGAACAAAGTAGCGGCCCAAACGAGCCGATCTGAAAGCGGTTTGACATTGGGCATGAGGAACGATCGGAAGCTCGACTTTCTTCAGCACGGCTTGATGTCGACCCTGCGGACCTGGTGATTGAAAAATATTTTTATCGAAATGGCGTCGAACTATTTGTTTCTCAGTTTCCACAGAAATAATTTAGGCTAAATTTCTTACCGAAAATATTCTTGCCCCATCCGCTAGCAAAGCAACGAGAAGAATCGAATTGATCGTCGGGATCGGGTAGACAAACAACGTCAACGTTCGGAGCAATATCGAAAGCACGGGAAAGAATTAATATGGCAACATCATTGACGAAGTTCGGGTTAAATTGCTCGTGGATTATTATTTTCTCGACGGTTCGTTCCTGGTGAGGATAAGGTTCATTTCTCGACTGAGTGTTCCATTCGCCGGCACGAACGGTGAGCTGACTGGGTTGTAATCTGTGGAACAGAAAATTATAGCAGTTGGTACAAAATTTTCGTTTCAATCGAAAACCCGAACATTATTTGGCTCGAGATTTTTTAATTAAAACGAAATCTCGGTTGTTTTTACCCCCAGATACGATGAGCTCCAGTTAGAATAGCCCGAGGATGAATGAGTGATCCACCGGCGCGAAATGTGGTGTTGTATGGTTTTGGTCTATGCGGATTTGATTTCTCTTTCCGGAAAATCATGACCATCCATGGGAATTCACCGAATTGTGCTTCGTTATCGCTGACGCCTGTGACACGTAAATGAATACCCTGTGCATTACGACGTCCGCAACCACTGTGTGGCGGTAGTGGACGCAGATTTGACAGATCAGCGTCTGTGTTCGGATTGTTGCAACAATATTCCAAATCATCATCACAAGGCTCGGGTTGTCTGTGTATTTTAAAAGTGCATGAAATTATTTTCATTGAAGTTGAAATTTCACTGAGCAACGAAATTTCAGCTTATGCGTTGGAATCACGTTCATTCGAAGGAAATATTCTCGTACGTTTCAGGTCATAAGAATTGTAACAATTATTCGAGCACGAATGGAACAATGAATA
Organism: Hyposoter didymator; assembly: GCA_037952995.1. NCBI lineage: Eukaryota > Metazoa > Arthropoda > Insecta > Hymenoptera > Ichneumonidae > Hyposoter > Hyposoter didymator. Next base: position 2,019,661 of record JBAJMU010000005.1, on the reverse strand, counting down.
GAAAAGTCTCGCAGTTTTTGAAAATAAAAAAAACAAACAAAAAAAATTGGACGTTACGACCAAGTTAAATTTCTGGAACCAAACCTCATATCGATGATGTATTGGCCACCGGTGAATATGCTCGAATTATCTGTGCACTGATAGTACGGAACGCATGAGCATCCACCTCGTGTCGTGGCATTTAGAGCGTTGAGATTATTTTCGAGGTGATCATCGAAGACGGTGCTGATGGACTCGCGGTAGTTCGAGGGTTCGGGCGTTTGTGGCGCAGCGAAGCAATATCTCGCGAGAAGTAGCGTCGACAATGCACTAATTAGCCACATCTTTTAATTCCGCGGAGCAGGATCAACGCGATCGGATCTGGTGGAGACACAGAAAACGTTGAAAAAACGAAAAGCAAAGAAAGAGATAGAAAAAATAAATGAAATGGAAATCTTAAGCTTAGACTTACGAAATGACTCGGAGGTTCCCGTGGATCCGTGTGGACGAGCTAACCGTGCGGCTTCCGAACCTCGTGATTTCTTTGTGCACCAAGGATTATTGTGTATTTACCTACTTCTCCAGCATTAAATACTCGGCGTTACATCCCCTCTCAATCCACAACGTTTTAGCGCCGGTTTTCGTTCTTTTTCTTAGCTGGATGTGCGCCCAGTATTGCCAGAAAAATCGCCCTCTCCTCGTCCGCGCCTTTAATCGTACTCGTTGTTAGGTACTGGGAAAATCCCAAACTTGGAGAGGCGGTTTCATATCTGTCTCGGTGCTGGTATCGCTGGCAGTCAAATGTCAAATGAAAGCTGAAATTCCTTGCAGTTATATTGACCATTCGTAATGTTTATTATGTCGATACGATAACCCTGACCCTCGTTGTTCGTGTACGTTAAATGGAAATCCGTAATTGTCGTTCGGAGCGAGGTTCGGAGTCAATTCACGTTGATTTCAGGACAAATAGCTGATGAGATTTGAGGAAGTACGTTAAACATCTGTTGTTTAATTTTGGAATAATGCAAACTAAGATTAACGAAAAAGTCGTTCCGGGGGATAGTTTCTGACGAGTTATCAAAATTATTCCGATGACTTAATTCTGGTTTTTGCCACTTTATCTGCTCTTGGATTTTCCTTTCTCGTTATTATTTCCGTTCCTATATAGATGCTCAACGTTTTGCTGGCTGAGCCGACCTATTCATTGTCCATTTATTTGGCACGCTTTAGAGTTGTATCATCGGCCGTTCCTCCGAACATCGGGCAAGATTCCTTGTTGCAACGAAATGGTGAACTTGTCCACCATTACCGGAAAAAGCTTTTCGAGTTATTGGCGACGTCGACAGACCCTGGAAATCTTGGCAATAATTGACAATTCAATTTGCACCTATGAAGCAGACAAATCGCAACATAGAATTTTCGAAAAAATTTAAGCAAATTACAGGCTTTCAATTCTTGAGAACAAGTCGCTTTTATTTTATCGTATTTCAACAATATTCCATGGAAATACTTTCAACCTAACATGAAAGCGGTTCGTATGTTCACACACGTCTATTCATTAAAAGTTTTTAATTGTTGCAGAGAAATATCACGATTTCTTCCTCACGAAAATGCACAGTAATGAAAAGTTGTAGAATTTAATTTCAAGGGATCTCGAGAGAGAGAAAACATCTCAATCGTTCAGTGGCCACCGAAAAAATCACAAATTTCATTTCTCTTGTGTCGACTTTCACAATATTATTTACTGCAACCATTGCGACTATTTTTTGTGTTCAACAGCGAGAATACGAACTGGAAAGACCTCGGGAAGGCGTGATAGGTATAGTAATAAAATTTTTATATTACGGTCAATCTAGTTACGGCAAGTCCATCTATTCGTTGCGTTCGCGTCATTCACACATTCAGATTCATTCCTGCGAAGAAAGTACAAACTCGGAAGAGTTATAAATTTGCAAAATGCGGTATTAAAATTTCTTATGCATTCAGGAGCCTCAACACGATTATTTTAAACAGATTTTTCCACAAGTTAGTCGAGTAAAATTGCAGAAATCCAAGGTTTTAAAGAAAGCAAGAGTTTGGCTTTGTAGAAACGTAAAAAAAAAAATTGCAAAAATTCGAATGAATCACTTTAATTGAAAATAATTCTCTTAATCTGTCTACAGGATTAAATCGACAATTTTATTTTCACTGTATTATCAGCCACTCTGATAGGGCGATAAGGGGCGACGGGGATGTGAAAAAAAAAGTCTCCCGCCGTAACAATGTTTTCACATTGCCGTGACCAGGATTCGAACCTGGGTTACTACGGCCACAACGTAGGGTCCTAACCACTAGACGATCACGGCTACTGGAAGAAGTGAATGGAACGATCCAAATTACATACTTCAGGTAATTTCAACAGCGCGAGATCGAAGCTGACGCTGCAGTTGGGAATTCCAATGCAGAGAACGCACGAGGTAGTCCACGTGGGACTGTCCCGCTCCGGGGCCACGTGACGCAAGAGGCGAAACGTCAACGTTTCTAAAAATTCGACTTTATCCACGCGGTATTGCGGTGAGAAAAAATAAAATGGAAAAAATTGGGAAGAATTCTTAGAAATAGTGAAAAATATTATGGATCGCGAGTCCACACGAACGAAGCAAGAATCTCTGGACCACTCCTTTGTGATTTTCTAAAATATTAGATCGCTGTGAAACGTTAATAATTAAGAAACTTGTTCATTAAGATAAACGATTTTTTTTAGGCTCATTCAAAATAGTTTCACTCTATTTACACATAACGACCGAAATCATGAGCAGAGTCGCGATAAAAAGTATATCAAGTACCTCGACCTCTGACATCGGGGCTTCCGATCCAAACAAGCTGTGATCGCAAACAGAAATTATTATATCGGTGGGAAAATATAGAACCGCAGATGGAGTAGGACGTGTTTGTAGTTGAAGTACCGATGAGTCTCTTCCATCGATTGTGAAGAAACGAGACTGTATAGGAACGTAATGAACCGTTGATAAGAATTAGATAAATTATTAAGTTCACTTTGAGTTCCTTAAGTCGCAGTTTTTCGTAATCATGTTCAGTTTGGGAAATGTCGAGTAACCAAGCTCCTAGAGACATTGGACAACGGTGTAAGTTCCCCAAACAGGACAGTATCATAAAACTCCGTAATTCGCAAGTTGTTGGTCGATCCATTGTCGAAAGAGTGGCACGCTCGTGTAAACTGCTGGAACATTAGTTTCTCCGCAGCCTATTCCCCAGGACACAATTCCTGCCTAAATTGTTTAACGATTTTATTATTTGAACGTTGGATCAAGGAGATTCCACTAATTCAGGTATTTCCGTGACTCTATTTTTTCCAACAGTGTTTATAGATAATTCGTCATAGTCTCATGACTTTTGGGGGATTCAAATTGTTTTCATACCTGAACGTATTGTCCCGAGGAAGTAGAACATACGAGAGGGCCGCCTCCATCGCCACGGCACGTGTCCTTGCTCGCTTCACCACCAGCGCAAATGAAACTCCCATGCAGCTGGAAATACTGTCCCAGTTTCGTGGATCTCAACAACTTTTGACAATTTGATCGCTCGACTATGGGAAGTTCCACTCTTCTCATTATCGTTTGATACTGTCCCTCTGTAAAAAGAGCAATAAATTTATTGAAAAGTAATAAAAGTTGTGATGTGAAAATGAAAAAATTCCCAACTAAAATGGAACGACCGACAACTATGCGGAAAATATTTGTGAGAAACTGAAACAAGTTTTTCTTTTGTTGAAAAAAAAAGAATGAATTTTCTGAAGGAGGATCATGCGTATTTAACGGTCACCGTAAAACTCCAACTTTGCGGGTTGAAATTTGGAAATGACATAGGAAAATATATCGTGCATGTGTTACTCGAATTATTTTTCGATCCACTGTCTAGTTGTCAAGAGAACGATACCAAAAAGTCACATTTTTTAAATCCAATTAATCCAATCAAGTTCGATAAATAAGTTGAACATAATTTCAATAATAAAAAAAGAAATTGTAATAATTTAATTTGAGGATCAAAAAAGCAAAAAAGTTCAGTTGCTTTTTCGTCTCACAAGTGACACACGTGATCCTCGTTAACGAACACGAAGATGGAACTTACCGAAGGCATTACGACCCCATCCGGTGGCCCAGCACTGAGTTCCTGCAGCGAATGCTGTTCCTTGTTGGGGCATACAAATGGGCATAACGTTGACAGCGTAGGTGACAGGTTTGGCGAGAATCAGCACCGCTACGTCGTTGTATAAGCCTCCGCTGTAATACTGAGGATGAGTGACTACATATTGGACTTCGGACTCTTGAAGAGGCGCAGGTTCGTTGTTGTGGGCAGTGTCCCACTCGCCGAATCTCGCAATGAGAACTCCAGGAGGTCGGCTATAAAGTGAGAAAAATATATAAAAAAATATTTGAAAATATTAAAAACCGATGACGGGGGTTCTGAATAGAGAAAGTTTGATCAAATGAGCTTGTCCGGGTAAAAATTGAGATTCTGAGGTTTTCGTGAATGCGATAATTTATTTCGATTAGATTGAAATTTTGAAACGCATTTTTGAATGTACTTGAAAACACAGTGGGCCGCAGTGAGGATAGCCCTGTTGTTGATCACCGAAGCGCCACACTGGAAGAGCGAAGTACCGTCGGTTTTTCGAACAAGAAGGGCAACCATCCATGGAAACTCGGCGAAGGACGCTTCACCGGGGTTCGTTGCGCACGTCGGAGCTGAATACAAAAGAGAAAATAGTACGAAAATGTTCACCAAGTGAATGGTCATATGGATTTTGTCATATACAGAAACGGAGAGAGCAGAGAGCGAGGAATTGGGTGATTTCGTAACATACCGTTCAGGCAGGTATTGCCCCGAATTCCGCAAACAGCATTAGCACTGTTCTGTTGAGATGGTCCATTGACGATAAGAACACCAGGGATAGCGACGACGGTAGGATTACTTCCTGGGCCGGTGATTGGAGCGAGGCCTCGGTTGATTCCTTGAACGCGACAGCAAATTTCATCAGCAATGAGACAAGCGCCAAAGCGTGGATCAATGATTCCAGCTCCGTCGACGACGACAGCATTTCCGGCAGAGCATTGCCAGTTCTTCACACAGATGCAAGCTTGAGGAGTCCCAGGATATTTTATGGTCGAGGATGGGTTGCTGGGTGGACCGAGGACTGAGTCTTGTCCCGTAGGCGATATGCGACAACAGATTTCGCTCGGCGACACACACGTTCCTCCTACTTGTCCTTGACGACTCACCGGAAACCGGGGATCGATACTACCCGCTCCGGATATGATTATGTAGCCATTGGGGTCGCATTGATAAGTTTGGACACAGATGCATGTTGTTGGGGGTTGAATAATCGGTGGAAGAACCGTAAACGGTGGAGTCGTTGGTACCACAGGGGCCAGGGTCGTCACCACGGAAATTGGTATTCGGCAACATACTTCTCCGGCAGTTGGACAAGGATTCAGAGTTTGTCGAGGATTTATTATTCCTTCGCCACCGACGATTACGTAACCGTTTGAAGCGCATTGAGCTGCGGGCACGCAGATGCAAAGTTGTGAAGGTGGAATCGTCGATGTCGTTGTTGGCGCCGGTGTCGTCGTCGTCGTTGTTGTTGTTGTTGTAGTTGGTGCGGGTGTCGTAGTTGTCGTTGTCGTTGTTGTTGTCGTTGGTGCCGGTGTTGTCGTCGTTGTCGTCGTTGTGGTTGTCGTTGGGGCTGGCGTCGTCGTCGTCGTCGTCGTCGTCGTTGGTGGAACGGTCGATGTTGTTGTTGGGGGAAAAGTTGGAGGCGGCAAAGTAGTCGGATTGACGATCGGCTGCGAGGGCCATTGGCAACACACTTCCAAATCTCCGGTGCATCTCCGATAAGTCACGTTGTTCAGGAGCCTTCGAAAAAATGAATAAAGAAAAATCCAATAATTCAGTTTCCACGATCAAGAGCGTGAAACTTAGAAGGCAAATTGTTGGCTGTAATCGCTCAACACAGAATAACAGTTTGGAAATTACTGCGACCGTCCCAAAAATGAAAAGAAATAAATGAAAAAATTATACTGACCGTGGATCGATGAGTCCAAGTCCATCGGTGATAATAGTATTGTTGCCATCACATTGATAAAACGGAACACAGATGCAATTCGATGGTGTTTCGGGGGTAGGAATTTTCTCAACGAGCGGATGTTTAAATTTGTATTTCAACAAATGAAAAATGAAGCTCGATTCGGTGGTTCGAATTCTCGAAGAAACTGCCAACTTTCCGCGCTCAAAATTATGTTGTTCGCCAAAATGATAAACGTCGCGTTTCTTGTCATTTTTATTTATAGACGCTTGTACGATGGTTATTGCGATTAGAGCGAAAAAGAGAAACTTCATCGTTCAGCGTCCACAGTGTCGGGAGGACACAACAACACTCGTCGCACTTTACCTGACAATTGAACGTGTCACAACTCGCGGTAACACATTTATTTATGAAAAGGATGCGAAACTATAGAGCGTTCAACGTAATCCGATAAAACTATAAAAAAAAAAAAANAAAAAAAAAAACGCCTCCATGTGACTTCGTATACAGTCGTAGCAAATTGTTTGCGACCAATCATCGCATCGTGAAAAATAAAATAGTGGTCATAACGAATTGTCTAGAGACTGGGGAAGGCTGAGTCACTAAAAAAATGACTGGACGACCAACCACGGGTCACCGCGATGTCGTTACAACCCGATGAACAATATTTTAACACATGCTTCAAATAATTACTCTTTTACCCATATTGTGTTAACGTCTGCGGCCTCCCGGCATTTACCTCGAATTCACTTTCAATTATTCAACTTCTCATAACAATGACATTTTTTTTCCCAAGTCACGCACAATTATTATTATTATAGATTTTTTTTTTGTAATTTTGACTGATCAGAGAAAAGGATGCGAATTTTTAAAAGAACTCGCAATTTTCCTTGCAACACAACCATTTAAAAATAGTTTCCACTAGAATTCGTTGGGAGCATTCTCAGTATGTCACGTTATTCCTAACCCAGTTACGATCGCTAATTGACGCCCCCCGCGCAGGACTCGGAAAAAATAATTGGAATAACGTTGAGCAAATGTGTATTTTCCGATGACCGGGACAGTTACGATCACACACTATGCTTCTCCAGGTCGTTCGACGATACGAACTCTTTCTAGAATAACAGCTTTCGTGCCGAGCCAAGAGTTTAATTATTCACGAGAGATTTTTCGTGACGATAAATAAAAGATAAACCTACTGTTCCCATTTTACACCTAGACACAGAAGGTGACACAATTGAGAGTTTTTTTAAATCTGATGATCGCTCTTCTGTGCCAAAGACACCGGTCAGTTAAAAATTAAAACAGGCACGATTTTTCCGCCATACGAGGAAAGCAGCGAGCTACAAAAAAGTTTTTTTCTCTGCGCCATTTAAACGAAACTTATTTTTAAAAAATGTACAAATTATTGAAACGAAGAAAAAAATGGTGGTCACACTTTTTGGAAAGCCTCATGCTTCTTCCTTGGAATTCGCTGCTCGCCGTTTCACTCGGATCATTAACGAACAATTGCTCTTTTTGTATTTTTATAATTTTGCTGTATTTGAACATAAAAAATGATATCGATTTACGACTACGTACGTTTAGTTAAATAATAATAGAAACATGTAACAGTTGATCATCATCTATAAGCGACCACTGCGTATAATTATTCTAGAAATACAATTAAATTCATGAACGACGATGGGGGGGTAGCGCGTTCTAATCGATTTTTCGATCGACCACAAACTCTCATCTTGGTCTTTGACGATTGTAAGAATCGATAAGAGTTAACAAGAAATGTGAGACGACACCGAAAGCAAAATCTACCGTCTTCTCATAAAAAATAAACCGATTGCCATTTATTTCAGCCAACGAAAGCTCGGCCAGTGTGTAATTGCAATAATTACGAAGCGGGCTTTCCGTATGAGAATAAAAAGTAAATGCAGACGTGTAACCTCAACATTTGTTCCCCACGACGTAAAAAAAACACCGCTACAGTTTGGCATAAATCGATCGAAAATAATATGACGAGTCAAGTGAGGAAAGTTTGTACAATTATTCGTTGCATTAGAACGCAAAATATCATCTGCAGAAAGTTTTAAAGCTTAAAACTTTGAAATTTTCTTGCAACCAAAAGAAATATCCTTTTTTTTTTGTTTTTGATTAGTTAAAAGAGAGAAATTAACATTTTGAGATACGTGGCGAATATCGTTTCTCTCAAACTTCAAGCCACGTCCTTTTTCTTTTGTCCCTTAACTACGACCACCCCCACCGATCGTTGCTAACATTTGGCTTCGAAATGGCTTTAGGAACGAAGTGAATTCTCTTATCAATATTGACTAACGAGACAATTAACTTTCGTACGAAAACGAACGAATCGTCAGGGTCTCCTCCCCGATCGCGAACGATTTAATGTCGGAAAAAATGAATGTCTGAATAGCTCATTCGTGAGATTCGTAGGAACAATTAGTAAGAAACACACGTTTTGTGTTGATCAGTAAACTCTGTACGAAAGTACGATTTGACTCTTAATAATGATCTCTGTATATAACATTCTTATATATATATAAATGCTATCAAAAAGTTATTCTATGCTTAAACGTAGTATAAACTCTTTTCCTCAAAAAAATAACCGTTGGTTTAGCTAATATCGTTTTCGTATAAGATTCTCAACGTCCACGAGAACCATCTAACACAATGAACACTCTCAAGCGTTAAATCTTGCGCTTAAAATTGGCCACGCTCAATTCGCGCAATGGAGAAATCATAATCATCGTCACATTATGGTTTTATCTATTTTTTCTTCTTCCTGACGTTCAAAACGCCGATTATTTGTACTTTGATTGATTCCTCAGGTACAAGAGATTTCGTCCCTTATTCGCATTTTATGTTTTATCAGTACTGGGACTCTCGCCTCTTTCCTTAACATTTGATTCTTTAGGCTTCGCATTATTTGTACTATCTCGTAGTTTTGACGATTCCTCGTGTCGATTTAATCGATGGAATAAAAATTTCGAAAATTCGCGTAGCATTTTCGATGATCGTCATTCCGGCTTGATATTTTCAATCTCATCAGTAAATTTTCGTCTTTCAGGAAAGACAGTTTTTAGAAGCACGTGACTGAGGGACGCCGATGGCACAAAAGAGAATTTGTTGAGCAATAAGAACGATGAACGACGAATCGTTCGCTGTTTTTCTTCTCTGAAAAACTGAACAACTCGAGAAACGCGATTGCCGAATATTAAATACGAACTAATGAAAGAATGTAAAAAATTAAACGATGCTGTGATATCAGAAATAACGTCAAGTTTTTTTTTCTCGAGAATCTTGTTCCCCCTGAGAATTTATTCTTCGGACGACAAATTGAGAACTTTTGAGAGTTTTCTTTCTTTTGTGTCATCTATCCGTACAGCACGAGTCTTAAAAGTCATTAGAAAATGCAGCTCTTGATTCGTTGGTTAGTTAACGATTTGCCGAAATCTTAGCGGGCTCTTGATTTCAATTCAACTTTTTCCATTTTCATGATTTCGTGACAGGCAAGTTATGGGAAGATTCGTCGAAATCTTTGTTCGATAAAACTTTCATCATCCCATTTTGCCAAAATGCTAAAGGAAATTTTTTAGAGAACGAAAAAAGTCGCTGATTTTATCTTGTTTCTTTAAGAAGCAAATGATCTTCGCTCTTTTTCTCGTAAAATCGTCTACGAGGATCAAACCTACAGCTCCTTACCTGTCTAATAAACATTTCTATCAAAATACGCGATTATCACCAGTTTTTCGCAATACCAAACGTTGATCGTACAATAGAAATTGGATAAAACTCGTAGATTGAGAGTTTCGTGAGACGAAACTGGATCAAGCACACGCGTAATAATTCGCAAATATTTCAAGTCTTCGTCGGATTTCTCCGTGAAAAATAAAAATAAGACTAAATTATATTTCCCTGAAGTTGCACACGTGTACGAGTAAAAAAATAATTTCGTTTTATTCTCAGATTTTGAAATATTTGCGAATTCGGTGGGAAGGTCATGGAGGTTTATCCATTTCTTTTTTGTACGATTATTTTTCCTTTTTTGGCTGGTTTTCTGCACGTTCGACGTGCGTTTGTTATCTCGCAGGCAATTTTTTGCCCAGCAAAACAACGACTGCTCTCAAGGTCACTTAGTTGGTATCTCTAGGATTGTAGTCAGTCTTCTCAAATAAAAGTACCGGTTGCCTTTCCTTTGCTTAGTTTTTCCAACCGATCATTTTGAAGTTTTTGTCGACGAATTTGTCCAGCATCCTCTCGTTCCCGACGTAGTTCAGCTTCGGACGTTTTTTTCCCACTGCGATCCTTGAGACTCGAAACATGTTGGCCGTCGCGATGGGCTCGGGCTTCTGATTTTCTGGACAATACTTTATCGTGTGAGCATCGTCACCAAAAGCCTCGCAGATTGGACACGTGTAGTTTCTGCAAAACGTCGTTTATTTCATTTATTTCTGTCACTCGTTAACCCTTCGATCGTCATTTTGGGGTCATTTTGACCCCAAAAATTGTCTGTCATCGATTTTTTGGCATTTTCTTTTCGGTTTGGTCAAAAAATAAATTTAGGACCATAAAATATTTATAATTTGGTTCAAAAAATGTTTCCCCAAGAAAATTTGAAAAATGCAGATTTACTGGAATATTACGGTTTGAAAAACGCCTTGGGTCAGATTGACCCAATATGCACTTTCCGTTAGTTGTTTTTTTTTGTTATACTGAATTTAATTCACTTTTTTTATTGATAAAAAAAATATTTCGTTGCGATTAGATTTGAAAATGTCATTTTTCTCTATCGTCTTTGAATAATTGTCAAGGAACGAAGGTTTACCGTAAAATAGGACATTTAACACGTCCGTCCACGTCCTTCAAAATGTGCTTCCGATAAAAACTCGGTTTTTCACCGTTGTTTTTGCAGAAAGCGCACTCGGTGGCAAGAGGTTTTTTGTTTTTTTTACGACGTGGACTGGGCTGTGGAACAAAGCCAGCTTCCAGTTCGGGGCAGTACTCGTAATCCCGTCCATTGTGACGAAATTCTTCCATCACATCCTCAGCTGAAAACGTTCAATCTTCTGTTTACATCGATTGTTAGAGAAAAAAACACTCGACAACTTTGTGGGATCGATTTGTTTTCTAGCAGAGAAAATTTTCGTGCGGAATATTCGACAACGGTTGGGGATCGATGTAAACAAAGGACAGGAGGGAGGGAGAAAAAGAACGTTTGATATTTGCCGCGCAACATTGTATTCGTTACGATCGAGTTATCTTTTTTTCTGTTTTTTTATTATCAGTCTATGGAAAACTATGAAAATTTAAAAATTTTAATAGAAAATGAAAAAAAAAATATATATTTCTTACGATTTTGTCGAAAAATATTGATCAACAGATTCCACGGATATCGAACTACCCACAGCGGTATTCACAGATGTTCGAAGGACATTGTACGATCAAGAACTTACGTCTTTGACGACGAAAACTGAACAAAAGGCACAAGACGTTATATAACGTTCGAGGCCGATGCTCAAGAGCACACAGCGTACTTTGTTTCTTTTCGTTTAGGGGTCACTTTGCATCAAACAAAGCTTCGAAGTCGTTGGAAATCTCTCGAATAATCTAGCTGTATTCCGAACGGCTTACGAACGCGCGAGGTGCGCTCGTTTGTTTACAAACACGGACGGTCTCGGGGCACGCGGTACGAAAGAGAAGAGGGATAGCGGCAGAGGAGGGGCTAAAGAAGGCTTGACGATCCGAAACTTTGCCGAGTGATATGGCGCGAGCGTTCGACCGTTCCCCTTCTCATCACGATAATTTTGGTTTTCTTTGCTTTCATTGCAGATCTATAATCTCACGGCTACGAAATCCCTCTCGAAGTTTATTTTCATGGGCTACGATTTTCTATACACTCGAGTCATTTTACGATTTTACTACTCACGTTGAAAGATTCTCGGTGTTCGTATGAAAATATTTTTGGGCGTCGGGAAAAGTCTCGTTTTTCCCATACCATCGATTTATTCGATTTTTAAATAAATTCGACAAAAAATTGCCCGCGGACTTCCGAGCAACACGATATTCATTCAGTTGAAAAATTTAATTAAATCGTCGAAAACATACCAGAAAAATGTCGGCGTGCTCGCGATACGTTTAGTTGAATTTTGTCGTGAATTAGGAACCAAATAATTGAAAAATAACTTGGATTAAATGATCGATTCGGGAATGATTAGTCACCGAGTATAAATATAGTCGATGAACTCATTAGCGAAAACTTCAATAGTGTGACACTTGTTCGAAAGTCGGCGTTTATCGAGAACGTGCAGAGACGAGCTTGGGCTCGCGCAGAGAATTGACATTTGTAAAAATGTGCAACTCGGTGAAAAACGTTTAATCTTTGATTGTTTACGCAATTGTGCGATAGTAAATAAGTAGAAAGGATAAGACTTACGGTTGGGCTTCGGAGAAGTGACCGGATCGACGGTGAAATTAGCGAACAATCGTTTCATTTCATCCTCGAGGCTTGGATTGAGCGGATAAAAGAAATTGTTGGCTTTCGGCATCGGTCGAGGTAATGGTTGATAAGACAAAACCTGCGTCATGATTGCTTCGTTGGAGAGGGATGGTCCAGGCTTGTGCGAAAAAGTCACCGTCGACTATCGTACTTTGAATACGGTATGAACGATTTATTGAAAAAAAAAGTCAAGAAAGATCGCCAACAACGTTAAAAACCCGTGCAAAATTCAAAGCAACGTAATATTTTCGATGATAACGAAAAAGATTCGAAAAAAAGATGAAACGACACTTGGAGAGATCGAACACAGCGGAATATGTCGATGCCTGTAAATTTCACAATAGACTACCGGCGACTGCCTACCGGTCAGCGACACAAGGACAAGCCCCGGCGAAACGAGGAGAGCCCAAGAGGTTTACGGGGTGGGGGTACGAAAGGGACTAAGAGAAGGGAAAGATTGAAGAAACCCCGCGTCGCGGTGTCTTCATTCGCGAAACAGAAAAAAATGGCGCGCTCTATTCAAATGTGAAGCGCGATAGTTTCGAGAGATTAAAATGAAATTCCGTTCTCGTTGTTACTTTTATTTATCCGCAAGCAAATAAAAACAAAAATGTAGGAGGAAACTGGGAAAAGAGTCGGTATACAATTATCGATAGATAGAAAAAACAAATCCTATCAAAATTGCTCGAAATTGATCGTTTCACTAATCCTCATCTTTATTATTATTATACTGTGTAAATATGTAGGCACTGAACAAATAATGTTTCATAATTTGTTTACAAACATTTACATTTACTGATCTGTTGCTTTTTCTCAATTTTATTCCATTTTTTGTTCATTTAATGAATAAATTGATACACATATACGTACATGTATATATATATATATATATTCATATGCATACATATAGATTTATACATGTATATACATATACGCATACAATATAAATCTATTTGCTCAGCGAGATTGTGGTCCCCGACTGCCTCAAACAAGTCTTTCCGAGCGTCGAAGTCCTGCTTTTGTCCTTGACTCATCGTTTCATGAAATACGCCTGCCCTGCTCTGCGACGTATAAATCTGTCAATTGCCTTGCTACGACAATATCAGTTGATTTCCACAATTACCCAGGCATTGGGTGCACTCCCGAATCTTTAATTACGATTTTGATAATATTTTATCATTTTATATGTATACACACGATGTATGTATATATGTATATGAATATATGTACTTTATGTGAACTTTTGTTGTTGTCATTTTGTTGTTTTATTTCTACACTAAATATTTTGTTCTTCTAGTCTAAAAAATGTTACCACGATTAATAATAATGGCATTAATCTAGTTTTAATAATAATTCGAAATAATATTTTAATTAATAATAATCAGCGAGCATTTCAAACATTATATATAGATATACATGCATATGTATGTATATATATATATATGAGCATATATTTATATATAGCATTTGTGTTTGAGAGCGGAGCAGGTTGAAAGGATAAAAAAGGGTGGGGAGAACGAAAAAATACCAACGCAAGGAGCCCTGACTTTGAAGAATTCTCGATATTGCCGCGGCTTTCGCAAGCGCATGGCGCTGCTGTGTCCGTGTGTTTTTGTTATTTTTATCAGTTGATTGGCGCGAACGGCTCTTTTCATCGTGATCGCGGATTTCAGGATATCGAACCAAGAAGAAAAGATGATAAAATAGAGTGAAAAAGACTGGGTTCTGGAGAATTTCATGAGAGAATTTCGGGAGTATATCAATTTTCGCGTTTTTCAAATATACGGAGTGAATTTTTTTATTTTGTGTGCGAAAATCCCTCGCTTGTGTATAGGCCTCGCGACGACGGGAGTCAAATGAAGGAATGCGCACATGAAAACAAAACAAAAGCTGTGTGTGTAAACTGGTAATATTTTTCGAAAATCGAGATTTCACGAATTTCGTCAAGTTTCTTTTATACTCTGTTTGATTTACATTCAGTAAAATTCCATGCTCGTTCGTTTAGTTTTACACAATCTGCTCACACCGGACAGAAAATACTGTATATTCATTTTTTCTTTTTCTCTGCACGCGGAAACGCAGTCCCAAATAAAACGAATTTGAATTTTCTCGGTGAATATCATATTTATATATATAAATATACCAGAACTTTTTCTCCGGCAACCGCACGACACACGCACGCAAACATACACACATACAGTCACACGCCCACTTGTTGTGTCAATCGAATTTCGATTTTTCCCCCAATTTTCCAATAATGCGCGCGTTAATCTCCACGAATTCAGAAAAAATTATTCCCGTTTTTCATTGGACACATAAATAATTCAATGATCTCGAGCCGTGTGCCGAATTCCCAATGCTCCATTCCAAATAACTTATCCATACGCATTTTATAAATATATCAGAGTATTTATCGTAATAATAATAATAATAAAAACAATAAAACAACAAAATCCATGCGTTTCGTGTACGTGTGTATGTTGATTTGGTTTTCCACGATATTTAGCGTCATTTTCTTCACATTCTCAATATAGTTAATCGAGTAATGCAAAAGAGAGTGTTTACTAGGAATGTACACGCGTGTACAGTACTTTTCTTTTCATTGATATAATATATATATTTATATACGTACCCATGTATATAAATGCGCGAACCCAGGTGGGTGGACGTATACATGTGTATACGTATATATACATATATTCATATAAATATGTATTTATGTATGTATAATTAGGTTGTGTATAAAACGATGATACATTATATAACTATACTCGTAAAACTTTTCGGTTTTTCTTTTATTATTATACCTTTTTTTGTTTTCTTCATATTAAACGACACATAATTATGATATCGATTTCTTTTCACTTTTTTTTCCTAACCACTCACAACTTTTTCCCATCGATTTTTCTATCTTCTTCTTCTTCATTTTCTCTTTTTTTTTTATATCGTACGTTTTTTTCTGGTTCCCTAGTCTCATGGATGCGCGATCCTCGGGGTGGGCAATGCATATAGTCTCGTTCCTGTTGTTTTCTCCGGTAGTCGGTATAGTTGAAGTAGTTTTAGTAGCGACATTGCAATAGTAGTAATAGGTTTGTAATAGATAATAGTATAATGTTTGATACGTGAGGTTTTTTTCGAGTGCTATCGCCCGGAAGTCAGGGACACGTGTTTTTTTTCTCTCTCTTTTCGAATAATCGTAATAATAATTATAATAATGATAATGTGTGTGTGGGTGTGTGTGTGTGTGTATGGGGAGGCCGGGATGGCAAATTACAATATTGTACAAATGTAGGTTCAAATGAATGGCCAACAGTCAAGTTTTTTTGTTCTATTTTTTTTTTGTCGTTTTTTTTTCTTCTGTCGTCTAAATATACATGTGGATTATTACTCTTCGTCTACATATAGGTATTGCGGAGGAATGGAAGGGAATAAGGGGACGGGGGCGGGGGGGACTGTATGAANGGAGGAGCGAAAGGTACATATCGTTCTTGTTCGACTGTGCAATATATATTTATATATATATATATGTATTCTAATTAGTACCATCATACGTTTTTTCTTTTGTTCGTCACAAATAATGTTCGCTGATCGATGGCGTTTCATGCTCCTTTTTTTAGCTACTTAATCATTTTTCTTTCGTTATACTATTCGTCGTGTAAAATATTCATTGACACGCGGCCGCGTTTTCCATAATGATCGGAGATTTACCAAATTCGCGTTACGTCTTATTTTGTTTTTTTTTCTTACTATTTTATAAAGACAATGAATAGAAAAAATTGTACAAATAATTATAGTCTACGAATGTGGCGCCGCACACAATTTTCTTTACTTTTTCGCGTGTCACTCTTTCTCTCTCTCTCTCTCTCAATCTCTTTTGCCCTCAGAGGGAAAAAAGTATTTATATTTGTTTGCGTGTGAATGTTGTGTGGGGTGTATTTCTGTTCGTACCAACTCGAATCGCGCGAGGATGCGTGTGTGTATGTTGGTGTGTTTGTCCGTGTATAAAAACGTCGAAGGGCGAAGAATTATAAGGATAAATAAAAAAAAAGAAAAGAAACGTAAAAAGAATAGGAAGGATCGAAGGACGAGAATTAATCTGAATAAAGATAGTTGCTCACAAACACACAAACACACCGAGAGCGATGCGATGGAATGCAATAATCGGCAATGGTCTCTCAAAAATATGGCCACTTACAATGGACCGTCTGTATGTGATTATTATTTATTTATTTTTATTTATCTTGTTGTTTTAAACATTGAATACTTTAATACTTCTAGTCGTATACTCTTTCTAGAGTAAAAGTGGTCTTGTGCGTTCCGCTGTGCCTCAGTCCGCGGAACGTGTCATACAGGCGCAATACATAGTGCTTCAGCACGTGTATTACTTTTATTTTTATTCTCATAATCGTCATAATCATCGTCATCACCACCACAACCACAACCACCACCATCATCGTCGTCATCATCATTATCATCATCCACATCATCCACATTATAATCATAATCATCGCCATTATCATAACGTCGTCGTCGTCGTCGTGATCATCCAGCATCCTCGTAATTCTCATCATAATCATTAGTAATATTACTAATGTTAATATTAATATTGTTAATATTAGTATTATTATTATTATCATTACTTCAATCATTGAATATTGTTATTAATAGTATCATGGTTATTATTATTATTATTATTATATTTAAATCATTAATTTTTTTGTTTGCCCTCTTGATATGCTGATAGTGCTAAACCTAACAAAACTTGTCCTTACATTTCTCATTTGGTATGTCTTAGTCTTATTTTATTTTAGATTATTAAGAAATAATAAAAAAAAATGATTAAATAAAGTACGGAAAACCGTAATAGCGGGTGGATAGTGAAGTTAAGGTTGGGGGCGGTGTGGAGTGATGTCGAGAATGTTAAATATACTTTGTATACAAGTTAAATAATCGAAATACGAGGCAATTATTTTTCTTTTCCTACTAATTATTATTTTTTTTTATCAATGAGACTCGGCAAATTTGATGAGGCTCTAATTAATGCGTGTATGACAATGAGCAGATCCATTATTTTGCCACTTGGAACGCAAGGAATCTATGAAAACCAACGACAAGGCGAGATCGGTGTCGCTTCTTGTTGTTTCTTTTTTTTTGTTTTTTGCTTCTTTCTCAAGTGGCATTTCATAATCGTCAGATGATAGCTTAAGGTTTAACGATCGGGTTTGTTAGTTCAGGGTACTCGTAAAGTAATCGAAACTTGCTCACGCCCCGCTCATCGCCGAGGATATTCACCTGTGAAAAAATAAACTCTCTCTT
Source organism: Hyposoter didymator (assembly GCA_037952995.1). Lineage (NCBI taxonomy): Eukaryota > Metazoa > Arthropoda > Insecta > Hymenoptera > Ichneumonidae > Hyposoter > Hyposoter didymator. Next base: position 2,001,779 of record JBAJMU010000005.1, on the reverse strand, counting down.
CCTCTCCCTTTCCTTTTCGCTTTCGTACGCCCCCATTCTTGCTCTTTCTCGGCCTCGAGAGTCACACTTTGTCGAATAACAATGAATATAAATAAAATTAATGAAAATGTCGATTGAATGAAAAATGAATTTACAATTTCATGTTTCTCCGGCGAATGTTCGATCGCTCGAGAGACAAATAACCATGTCGAGATTTTCTTTTCTCACGACGTACCTACAAGCTCTTGCTTCAGTAGCGTGTGTGTTTCATCAGCATTGAATCTCGATCGTCAGAATAATCAGTGTTTGCCATTGAAACTCTTCATACCCCTGCGTCAAGGATTGTTTTTTTGTTTTTATCTTTAAAAACATTTTCTCGCTTTGTCTTTACACGTTATTTATTCATTCCTTTGTTTATCTCGTTTAACTCGACGAGCTAACGCACGCTTATGGACTACGGAGATGACCGATGATGAGCGCATCGAATTCAAACGCTGTTTGATAATTTATCTCTTCCCATACAGCCATACCACAATTACCACTTTTTCTTTTCATTTCACATTTCCATCCTCTCTTCGCAGACATCCCCTCCCCACAGTTATCTTCTGTTCGGTTTCATTAGAAAAATTACTACGCATCGTTATAGAAACATCAAATTATTCGTGGCTATCGCACTATACACCCACACACTCACACTCACACATTCGCACATTGGCTTACACTCTATTTGCGATATCTTTACAAGTACCCTCGTGTGGCGAACGTTCGAATGCAACTAAGTCTTTTTATTTCTTGTTTATATCATCAAAAATATCAATGGAAATACCTCTATTTATATTTCTAATTGTTATTTAGTTTTTCATATACCTTCAGCAAACAGGAATACTCGTGTCCAGTCATTGTCTCGCGGATTAACGATTATGCAGTTCAACCAGGTTATTTATAATTTCATTGAATTTAACTTAATTAAACGTGTGTGTTTGTTTTTTTTTTATTATTATTTTTTTAATTCCGTAATAACTTATACATCGCCAATTTTGTTTTGTCGTTTGTTTATTTTCTTCCGTCAAAGGGATCCAGAGCTCGACGTAAAACGGGCTGGAAAAAGCGTTTTTTTTTTTTAAACTGATAGTTTCTAACGCGGGAGTTTATCAAGTGCTGGATGGTTCGACGCGAGGTACCGTTCGTACGACGAGTTGTTAATTTTGTTTCATTTTTCTTGCATGATTTCTTGTTCGCTTTTTTATCTCTCTCTCTCTCTTGCTCACGTGCGGCAACGAAATCGATTTGCACGTGCGGGCGTTTTCGTCAATTGAAATGAAAAAAATATTAAACAATTAACAAAAATACAATAAACTAGGGAATTAATGGAGGACAATGCGAATGGGGTTTTTACTCGATGAAACACTTTGTGACACAAATAATATTAATTTTAGGTCTTGCTATTGCACCGATATTTACAATGAACTTTAAACTTCATATATTATCCTTCCGAATTCATTGCTCTCGAAATATGTCGAATAATTAGTGATTTATTTGAATAAAAAATGAAGATAAAAGTCTTTCTAGTTTAAATAAAAGCGACATTAAAGTTTCTATAAAAAGCTCGGACAGTGCGTACGATCTATCGTCGTTTCATTAAAAGATAAAGAAATAATGGAAACAATAGTCTAGGGTAGAGTTGTTGTTGCTTTTTTCTTTAATAATAATAATAGATCATGAGTCTCGTAAAAAGAAATAAAAATTAAATTTCTTACTACCGTATTATGCTACGGGTACGGAATAATAATATGCACTGAGTTCTCGTTCAACAAATGCGTCGAAAACGCCAGCACACTTTTAGTGTTGTCAGTCAAAGTAAATCTTGGATTTTCTTTCGAGTCTTGAAAATTAGTGTTAGCGCACAACGGACGAAACTCGACAGGAAATAGTTTCATTTTTCCTACGTCAAGGAAAATTCAGTTCTTCATCACTGTGACACTTGAATTTCCGTTTATCAACTGGTTTTTTATTCGTGGCCGTCGAGTAGGCAACTAGAGTATCGACATCCACGCTTTTATCCCTACGAGAAATTGCAAGTCACCGCGAATCATCTAATTTATAAATAACGCTGAAAATAACGACTAAATCCTTCGAGCCAACTAATAAAATCCACGAAATTCGGTTCAGAGCAATTATACTTAACGAACGATCAATGTCTTTTTTCTTTTTCTTTTTTTTTTTTATCTGTGAGTCATTCTTTGTCAACTCGATTTCCTTGCAGTTCGCACTACAGTGTAAATAAAAAAAAGAGCGAGCTTTGCATCATTCAGATCCGGAATAAAATCTCTGTTCACAAAACAAAGTCACGACTAATTTTGCTGCGGTTAATTCAAACGATCTTAACATTTTTTCAGTGTTGTCTTATAAATAGAAACATCATTGTCTTGGGGAGAATAAAAAAAGTAACAATAATTGTTGTTGACAAGGAATGTCTCATGCGCGATCGGTTTTATATACACTGCGTGGATACTGTCGCTAAAAAACGTACACTACGAATAATATGGTGGCTGTCAGACTGCACGCGCGGTTGAAAATAGCTCAAAAGATTGCTCTCTCGCCACTGCTCGTCCCTCAAATCTCGGTCCCTCTATCTAGGATCGTTTTTCTTTCTTATCGTGTGTTTTCTTTGTTTATTATTTATTTCATTTTTTGCTTTTTTTTTCATTTTATTTCGAAAAGGAACTTGAATTGAATTTTATTCTACAATTTTAGTCATTTTGTTTGTTAGTTTTTTGTTTGTCTTCAAAGGCCCAAGTATGTTCCTAGGACGGGAACGAAGCAAAACAGATTTGGAATATTCAACGAAGAGAATGAGAGCGTTTCGTTTTGCGTCTTACTACATGCTACTAAATTATAAAAAGATAATGATGGCTATTTTGTTTGTTCCAAGAGAGTAATCGGCGTCCTGGGCGACATTCCAAATAAAAATATTGAATAGTTAATCGCGGGNGGGGGGGGGGGGGGGGAGACTATGAGTTATTGTACACGCGAGATCGTAATATTTGCGTTGTTCGATAATTGATCGAAGATTTTTTTTTTTTGAGCTCGCACCCGCTTCGACACTCGGTGGCCCCGGAGGGAACATTTGAATTTTTGTTTCTTTAAAGCTAATCTCGGCTGACGTGCGATAAATCTTTCGCGTTTTACAGAATAGCCAAATATTAGGCTGGCGCAAAAATAACATCTGGTTTCCGCTTTCCCGCTTTTCAGTGCAAAATTAAAAACTGCTTCGACGAGCGAAAAATAATGTTGATTCGAAAAGTCAATTTTCCGATTATCGGGAGTCTTGACAAGGAATTGAAGTAACGAAAATAGATTGTTACGCTTTTCTCGTTGCGCCGTCCTACCCTCACGCAATAACGCACGCCACGCCCACCTCATTTCTTCTTTTTCTTCTTCTTCTCTTAGTCTCCTAATTTTCTTCTCATTTGACAGTTTTACTTGAGATGAAAGTTGGTGAGAAAGCGAGTAAACAAATTTGAGTAAAACCTACGTGGGCACAACTCAGATCTGAAGGTATTCGCGGTTGTGGTGAGTTGATTATTATTGGCTCGTCCACTTGTTCGAGGATTGGCGAGTGGTACCAAGTAAGGCCTGAACAGTTAGGGTTTACTATTGTCGTTGTTTAAGGACAACGTGTCAGAGAGCTTTTGTTGTTGTTGTGCGATCTCGGTAACCGCACCGCCACTCATTAATTTAGCATTGTTGTTTTCCGTGTTTGAGACTTTTGCGTATTCTCGTTTTCTCTGTTGTTGTTGCTGTTGCAAACATTCGGTCTTTACGATCGTTATGTCGGGATTATTTTCCAGCACCGATGTCGCTCCTTTCGTAACGATACCGGGTAGTTCGAGGTAACCACCGCCCTCCCGTTTTATCGTCGCCGACGTCGTCGGCGTTGCTGCCATCGAAGCATTTGCACTGAACTTTTGTAATATTTCGTTCACCGCCTCGTTATTATCCATGTCGTTGTTCATCTCCATTGCGCTCGTTGCTGCGCTCAATTCCCCCGCTAGCGATATCCTGTCCGGACCCTGAAGTGTCGAGAGATAAGTCGCGAGCGTGTGTACCGTTACGTTCAAAAATTCCGCTGCTCGAAATAACGTGATCTCCTTTCTTCTTAGCTTCGCTAGAACCTCCGCCGGTCCAGGCTCGGACCAAAAGTCCCTCACTCTGTAATTATCAAATTAATAACCAAAACATTATCGCAATTCTTTCTTATTTAAAAAAATCATGGAATTCAGTGCCATCTCGTGAGTGTGAGAGTCTAATTTATCGACCACAATTTTCAGTATTCGAAAAACATCAATAAAACACTTTTTTTTTTGTGAATTGAAATAATTTTTGAAATTTATCGCTTTTCAAAGTAATAAATAATGCTTCAAAAGGTTTAGAAAATAATCGTTTCCCTATGATCTCACCTGTAGGGGTGTTTAAGGCAACCATAACTGTCACGATATCTTCCGTAGAGAGTCCCGTACGAAACGCCGAGAATTTCGGCAGCAGTCTTCATCTCAAGTTCCTTGCTTTTAATGGCGTCCATGACGCGTCGCGTGAACGGTTCTTCCCAAAATTCTTGGCGTCGTCCCGTCGTCAAATAATCGTTCATCTTGATTACGTCTCGGAATTGTTCAGGTATCGCTGGATTCGTCGCGTTCGAATTTGACGCTATATTCGACAATTTAAGTTGAAGATTAAGTTGCGAAATTGAAAAAAAACCTCACGTTCGATATTCCGTTTCCACAAAATATTCGTTTTATTATTTTTTTTTATTCCGTTAATGCTTACATTTCTTTTCCAGGTCGGAGGTACTGTCGTCTTTGGACAAATAGGACAACTGTCAAAAAATACGTAATTAGTGAAAAACTTGTTTTTGTTTCTTTTCTCATTGTAAATACGAAAATTGATGAATTGATTTTAAAACTCACCATAGGTAAGGGAGGTTCGTTATTTTCATTTCCCATTTCGTCGTCGCAGCTTTCGTGGTCACCCTCACTCATCATTTCCTCCTGTGAATTAAACGTTACAATTGTAATCCGCGAAATATGAAAAAATTCTCATCTTTGGGGAAAATTGAAATGGCTCTTTCGACTATTCTGAGCATGGCTCATAGGGCTGACCTGGAAAACGGTGTATTTTCCGAATGAACGATGTGACACACGAACGGAAGGGAAGAGGGGATTTATGATAAATGTACATACGTTTCCGGTGAAGCAAGTGATTTTGGGTGTAAATACATCGTGAGCGGAGGGTGGATCGTCGAGAGGCGGACGACCTCTGCGTCGTTGTTTGGGTGGCGGAGGCTCGTCGACATCTCCTTCTCTCAGAACGGTCTCGACGCCGGGAGTCCCCGCTCCCGGACTGTGGCCACTGTTGTTAATATCGTTCTGTACAGAGTCACTCCGCCAGCTGACTTCCGCTAATCCCTTGATGTGCAAATCCTCCGCAGTCTTTAATAACGACGACAGTCTTGTCTGTAAAATCGAGAGTAACATTGAGCATTTTTTTCCACCGAGTTTTTCTCGCAGGAAGAATAAAATATATTTTCGATGAATCAAACGTCGAGAGTGTTGAGAAAATTATTCTCCTTCGTTACAGTTTTTTTAAATTAATCACAGCGATCGAAAATACGCTGAATCTCGCGTTATGAAGAATTTTCTGGTTTTTTGTTTTGTTTTTCTTCGAGAAATATGGATGAAACCGTGCATCCCAAGATTGCCTGCAACACCTTGCACGCGCAATATCAGTAATGTACCAATGTTTCCGTTAAAAATGCCCGAGGTGTAAAATTAAGCTGCGCTCTATTTATCCTCAGAAGTAATTTTGATCATCGCGATCGCAGCAAAGTTAAATAATGTAATTAGGTAAATAGATTCCGTATTTACGGTTCGAGCTGGAGGCTAATTATTCTCAGTACATCAAACAAAATGAGATTCCATTACTAATTCAATATATTTTATAACATCGCAAGCAGAGATTCATATTCAACATCGTAATTATTATCAATTTAATTAAAAATAAAACTAATGCTTCGTTTGCAAAAAAAAAATGTCAATTTTGCATCAAAAGCCTTGGGAAATACGAAAAATAAGGAGAACACGAAAATTTCCAATTCGCCAATGATTTTCCAACAAACACAATCGGGATGTCAAAATCCATGATCGCGATCGTTCGACCGTGTCATCGAAACTTTCTCCATAATACAAGACTCTGCGACTTTCTATATTGTCTCCCTTCTCCTCTAACAACGCTCGGAGCATTTGAAATTTCGTATTTACCATTTTGATCGCACGTAGAGCAAAAAAAAACAGCCGAATCGGGAATGTCTTTTTGTTAATCAATCTTTTCTCAGCTTCCTCGGGTTTCTCGAATCGATATTATTAGGTCGCCTATGTTTCGAGGGGATTTCTGATTCACGGGTATTTCGAGAGACGAGTAATGAGCGCTGTGATTTAACAACTTTTCCAAGTTTTTAACTCTTTTTTTTGTGCTGTCTAGTTTTGAGTCTTGCTGACTCTTCCTATCTCTGGGTTTAATGCTTTCTGAGGACTGACGTCAAGCGTTTCCAGTCTGACCGTTCGAACTGAATTATTTATCCACATCGATAGGGTGGAGTGTGGCAAAGAAGGCAACATCGGTGTAGAAATACGGAAATAACGATCGATCAAACCAATCCCGGTGAATTTTGAAGGATTTCTCGAGACTTTGTTATATTTAGCGATGCTTACTTTCTTTATTTGCCCTTCGCGATCCTCTCATATAGAATTTATGTTGAAAGTATTACCGCCGATACGTATCCATGTATATACGAAGGTCTGCTTAAAAATAAATCGACATTTTCTTCTTGGGCTTCTATCGCGAGCAATTTTATTTTAAACATTCATTCCGAGCGGTCTCATTCGTGAAGGGTTGAAACTTTGGATTCTGTAGAAATATTTTCACTCAACGAATTACATTCAAGAAAATGCTGTTCAAATAATGAATGAACAGCGAGAACGAATTTTCCAAAAAGTGTTATCGAATTCACCGTATAGAGGAATGTTCAATTTTGCGGTGCATTATAATTTTTATAATTCCCAACAATAACGAAAAAACCTATAATTCCAATCAGTTTTTTTTCCCCCAATATTTATTCCATCGATTTTGCTAAATTTTCTGGGTTTTCGAATTTTACGAAAATCCTAGTTTTTCGAAAAATCGTTTAGGCTCCAATTTAAAAAAAAAAATTCTAAGACATCGTGTATGAGTCTGTAATGCAAATGTAAAAAATGCTGCAACTCGAAATTAGCAAATTGCTTCCTCAGGATGCTCACTGAAAATAAAAAATAGAGTTCCTCATGGAGGAAGATGTGAGCATCGTGAATCTCGAGCATCTTGAGAAAGCAATTTGCACATTTCAAATTGCAGCATATTTTCTTATTCATCCAGATCTTCTTGTCGATATTGTCAAAATCACGTTTTGTATTTGAATTTCAACGTCTTGATTACTCACGTGATCGATGTTGATCTCTCCCTTGTACATAAATTCGACGAGTACTTTGATGTCTGAGAACTTGACGTCTCGCATTATTACGATGGGGTCCTTTTCCTCGTACTGCGAGAGTATGGTGTCGAAATACGTGCTACAAGCTGAGAGCACGACCTGCGACAAGGAAATAAGACGAACGAATTTAGAGGATTAAATAAAAAAGAAAAAAACAAAGAAAATTAGCGAAAAAGTGTTGTTCGGAGTAAAAATGTAAACATTGAGAAATAAATAGATCCTGGTGAATTAAAAATGCTCCCAAGTAAAAAAGGATCCGGTTGACAAATCACAAGCCTCGTAGCTATATATATATATCCTCTTGAGGGATCGGTCGCGAGCGAAAATTAAGCGAAAAAAAAGAAGGAAGAAACCAAATTTTCATGAATTTGGGAGTGAGGGGGCCCCGCCCAAAGTTCGTCGGACTACACAGTCAATAGACTGAATATTTAATGTCGAAGGCGACGTTACGTTCCGTATTGATTTTCACGAATTTAACGTCTCCGCAAATAAGGTAGTAAAGTAAGAAAGAAGAAACGGTTGTGCCTGTGGGAGATCGAAAGAGAGGGAGAGAGAGAGAGAGAGCGAGAGAGAAGGAAAAGAGGAAGAAAGGAAAAAAGGAAGTTAAAAAAGTGTGCGCGCGTGGAAGGCGAAGGAGGCGCGTAACTTTTCAGTGCTCGGGCTATATAACGCTTTATTATACCCGCCTCTTTTATGGTGAAATACTGCGATAAAGGAAAAAACGGCACGAGAAGAGAAAGAGAGAGAGAGAGAGAGAGAGAGAGAGACAGATAGAAAGAGGAGGAAGAGAAATGAGAACGAACCAGTCTGGATAGAAAAAGAGAAAGAGAGAGGGAGAGCAAGAGAGCAAAAGAGAGAGAGAGAGAGAGAGAGAGAGAGAGAGAGAGAGAGGAAGAAAAAAATTGAAATTATACTCCTCGCTTCATATCGAGACATTCCGAGCCCTGGGCAAGTCGGAGAGCACAATTTTTCCATCCGCCCCCCCTCCTCGGCTTCTCTTTCTCGCGCGCTTTTTCTCTCGCCCCCTTGGACGTCGAGCACCCCCTCTTTCGTCGGTACGGCAAGTCCCTCGCCATCTTCGCCATCGCGGTAATAAACCCTATATATCTTTCGAATATAACTGCGCGATCCTTCTTCGCGAAAGGAAACCGAAGGGGCTATGTGTGTGTGTGTGTGTGTAAAAGTATAAGGTTATAAGTAAAGCGGGAATACGGAAAGGAAGCAGGGGACAAGCGAGGGCGGGGGAGAGAGAAATCCGTAGGGAGGAGGGGGGGGGATAACTAA
>JBAJMU010000005.1:1957481-1992927 GCA_037952995.1 Hyposoter didymator | reverse complement strand
GATAACTAAAAAAAAAAAAGTTAAAAAAAAATAAATAAAAATGGCGCAAGACGTATCGCACGATCGTACTAAAAATCGTCCAAGCGTAATGCGTTCTTTGTTCGAGCACCAGTTATACATTGTCCACACACACACACACACACCTTCATATCGCACATATATTTATACGTATACACACGTATCTACAGTGTGTAAGTATGTGACATTATTTTTCTGTCCGAGCGACAAGAGTCGGCGCAGTAATAAAGAAAAGGGAAAAAAAGACAACGAAGAACAAAAAAAAACGACAACGAAATGAAGAAAAAGAGAAAGGAAGCTTCTAGAATACAGAGTTTAATTTTTCATTTTATTTCTCTCTGTTCTGCGATGCAAAGTTACGAGGGAGATCGATGAAAACGTTGGTCGTATTCTTCATCGCGTATATTCTTTAATACATGCACGCTTGTTTTCTGTGTATGTGTGTGACCAATACACGATGTATAAACGTGAGAGAGTACTGTCCGCGGGCTTGGTAAGCGGACGAAGGAATACAAGAAAAAAAATGGTTAAAGTACACGACGATTCTTGATTCGTTCCTATATAACGATTTATCCGATTTCTATGGATGGGGGGCAAAAGGACGCCAGAACAAGAGGAGGGAGCTGCAGCGAAGTAGGGAGGGGGGGAGCCTCAACGAAAGGGGCACATCGAGAGCGCTCGAATCTCCGTGCGGCCCTCTCTTACACTTTACCGGTGAAGAGAGACCAAGAGACGCCATAAGAATTGCTACTCACGTATGTTCGTTCAGGCGCGGAATTAATTAACGGGAGCTTTTTTGCTCCCTTGCTTTTTTTTTTCTCTATTATTTTCGATCTTTTTGTCACGCCCGTGGCTCTTCCGGTCCTCGCTGGCCCTTTTCGTCGAGCCGTGAGACGCACGATTTTCTTACACTCGGAAACAAAAACAGGCTCGTGGTTCGGGAATTGATTGAAGAAGAAAAAAAAATTCCTCGCTTCGTGTAGGAGTTTTTCTCATCGATTTTCTCCGGGTCTCCGAGACCCAGGAGAAAATTCAACTTGTCTGTTTCAAATACCGCGCGTGACAGATTTGTTTTCCTTTCTTATTCTGCACAGATTGCGCTAAAACTTTCAACAGTTGCGCTGAATAAAAAATAGAAGAAAAAAATTGATTTTCATTCGATTTACTCGAAAAGGCAAAGCTGCCGATCGACTCTGCTCGCCGAGGGTCGCAAACGACGCGTTTTACGTCTATAGGAGGTCGTGAATGAGGTGCGGAAATTGACCGCAACCGGGGCTAGGACGTTGTGAACGAATTGCGAACGCGATTGGCTAACGCGTATATGTGTCCAGTCGCTACGACGGAAAAAACGAGTTTAAGGAAAAAATAACAAAAATAATATTTAATTCTCGTCTCGAACGTTTTAAAACTTCAGAAAAAAGAGAGAGAGGGAGAGGGAAAGACAGCAAAAAAGAGGGTTGAGGTGTTTGACGAGCGGAAAGGGGTGACCGGCAATCGGGAATTTATTGATCGTGGCGAGTATCCCGACGAGCCGATAAGGTGCGGAGGCGATACGGAAACGGGGTCGGTTTGGTCTTCTGTTTTCCGTGCCTCCGGACGATCTTGAAATCCACGAGAGACACCGCGAACGGACAAGAGCCGTTGACGAAAGAGGGGAGAAAAAAAATATTGAGCACGATCTAGAATCTAGAACGTTTCACACACTCGCCCGCATGGCAAGTCGACAACGGACGTTTCATTCTCAAACATTTTCCTTGACCCAAAGAAATAAAAATAATAAACCTTCCAATAAAACAAATTGAATTTCATATCGATCGAAGGAAAGCCATTCAGAAAAATATTCCCTTCGAGGTATTTGCTAACGAAATAAAAAAACGAGCCACAACTTTCGACTCATTTTCGTTGACATCATTTTTTCAAGCAAAAAAAAAATCGAGGCCACCGGAAAAAGAAAAAAGCGTGAAAAAAAATATATCGAACGTTTCGTAGTTTTCCAAAAGGTGAGAAAAACAGGAACGCAAAATGTGTGAAATTTAGGGGACGAGAAAAAAAAATAGTGGGAGCATCGAATCGGCAGCGCGCCGGTGTTCCGAGCGACCGATGAAATGACTCACCGATGATTTACACGTTATATAGGAATCCACTACACATTTCCATTTCAGAAACGATAACGCGCTCCGTAACGTTTCGCTTCGGTACCGAACTGATGAAAGATCGAGAGAGAAGGAGAGAGAGTGAGAGAAAGATACAACGCGCCTAAAAAATTCTTGGAAATCGTCGACGCGTGAAGGCCACACTGTGGCAAAAAAAAACGGAATGAAGAAAAAAAAATAAAAAATAAAAATAAAAATGAAATACTGGAAAAAGTAACGTTCAAAAATGTTGAGCATTATTTCAAGCGAGTTGGATCATCCCGCTTTTGCTTCGAAAATATATTTCGAAAGTTTTTTTTCTTTACGACCGACGTATTTTACGTTTGCTGGTCAAACGAGTGCTAAATTGAAAAATAAAACATGGCCGCATATCCAAGCTCTTTCAGAATATTTCCATTACTATTGTTCGCTTTTTCATCATTATTAACAATTGGGATCACCAGCAGAGACAGCTTTCGTTTTTATCCGACGATCTATGCAGAAGGCGAATAAAAAAATTAAGAAACTGGAGGACTCGGAAGCCACTGACTGTACCGACAAAACTTTTCATGAAATCTGATCTTTTTATTTTGCTGCCTTGTCTCACGTATTCAATGAAAAATCGATCCGAATCATTTCACGAATAAATTTGATTAAACGACCAAGAATTTACGGTGCGAATTTCATTTTTTATATTGGCCATAAATTTGGGTCGAATTATTGGGCGAGATGATGAAAGAGCGAGATCGATGTTGCTCAGCTCGGAGAGAAAAAAAAGAACATCAAGAAAAAGGCTTGATTGGTGATTCAATTTAAATGAATAAATGAAATAAACGAATATCAGTGTCGAACGGAAAATACCGATGGTCTGACTGTTGGTGCGATCCTGTCGATGTGTGTGCGTAAGACACGCAACGATAGCCACGTTGAAAAAAGCGAAAAAGAACGATCCGAGTTTCGTCCCTACGTAAATATCGATTATCTCGTGCCTTTTTTTTCTCTTCGTAACGGACAGCACGAAAATTAAATGTTAATCAATATGGAAAACTAGTCTCTCTGGGAAAATATTTAACACTTTGGTACTATAACTAAATGACATAATATATGGTGTGCGGAGTTAGTACGAGTTAATGGTCGCCCTGTGGACTCTCTCGTTTGCCCCTTTGACCTGCCCTCGACTTTTAAACATAAATACATGATGTTTTATACAAACAGAAGGTAGTCAATGTCGAAGGAGGTAAATTCCATGTGGAGTAAGTGATTGGTCCGATGAAAAGAGGAGAGAAAAAAATTGGCAATAATAATCGAAGAAAAATAAAAGGAATTGAAAAGAAATTTTGATTAAAATCGAATAAACATCGTCAGCGCGTTCGTGCATCGATAATTTTATCGTCGCGACGTTCGAGGCTTTTCCAAAATCATCGAGCCCCGCACATAAATCTGTGAAGCATAACTCGAAATAGCGAAAACAGGGAGAAAGAGGCAGAAATCGTGTTTTGCGAAGGTGGCAAACGCCAATTAACACTTGTGCATATTCGTTATCGATCTGTTTCCGTTCTCGAGTGTTCGTCGTGTATTTTCAATGTACATTTTTTTCTCACTCGCCAAATCAAGTTTACCAACATCGAAGTCGTGAGTCGAATCGGCTCTCGAATACATGTCGCGGTTTAACGAGAGCCATAAAAAAAAAAATTGAGTCGATGATAGATACCGTTTTTGTTCGCTCATGAATTTTTCAAGAGATTTTTTGTTTTCAAGTAGTCTGTCTCTGCTCTGACAATAGAAACATGAGAGCTCGTTAATTGTGTGTAAATTGAAAAAAAACATTATGTTTCAAAAGAATAATATCGAAAAATCGAGATTTTTTTTCTTCATAAAATCGAAACTGGCAAAATGGTTCGTAAATGATTCATTTGATATTTACAATTTTCTTTCCTGCGCTATGCAAATGAGTTACTAGTCACGTGCGTGTGTAATAATCATTGTTCTCTTTCGAATTTATTTAATCCTTCGTTGTTTTATTTCTTGGCTGGTTCGTTATGGACCATGTCGACGAGGTTGGTACGGAATTTTTCTATACGCTACGCCGATACGCTTAATGATGGGCTTATCGCGTATATATATAGCAAAAGAAAATATATTATTACATAAATACTTGAGGAGGAACGAGGCAAGCGATTTCGAGCAATGCTCTCGTTGTATTCAAAGTAGCGATTTGTTTTTTTTTTCTTTCTACTTTTTATTTTCTTATTTTCTCATTCTTTTGTACGAAGTTTCGGGATTCCGAGCAATTCTTCGATTAACCGGAAACACATTCCACGATATTATTCGCGCATAATTTTAACATTTATACGAAATACGGGATGGCATTCATGTCTCGGAATAATAATCATAACTCATCGAGCTAATGACATTGATAATCGAAAATCTGCGAGAACAAGTTCAGTCTGGTGTAACGAAAGTAAGAATAAAAAAATGCAAATAAAAAGAGAAATATGTCGTACATATACTCGGACCGTACACGTACACATACATTTCCTGGAGGATGAATAAAGTTTCCGAAGCAACGTTGCACAGTTGGATCGATAATTTACTTTTTTATACCTTTTTTTTTCAATCTCACTGGCTATTTCCTCAACGTGAAGGAAAAAAATTGTTCGACCTAGAACACTGCTGTACGAGAATTGCGACTCGGTTATTGGGTGCTCTTGGATTTCAAACTATTCACAAATGTCTTTCAATTTTTGGGCCAAAAATCTCAAACTTTTCATTCCTGCTGATTCGACATAAAAATCAAATTAATCGTTCCACTAATTTGATTAAAATTTTCGTTTTAAAGGATGAAAGAAAATACGAATTTCCGAAGAAAATCGAACAGAGTGTTTTTTTTTATAATGACAATTTGAAATGTCTGTTGTGACTAATTATGCCAACAATGTAAGCGTAACTTGATTTCGTATGCATAATTTGCTTTTTTTGGTCTCGATACGAAGGTACTGGCTCGAGCACCTGGTCGCAGGTGTCATTAGGAAGCAAGGAAACAGCTGTCCTGTTAAAGCGTTACCACATGCAGTTCCTGGTGGTGTCTATTCACAGGGTGTCCCAAAAAGCTCGAGACTGAGATTCACAAAATTTGTTCATTTCTTTTCTTCGAGTTGTGACGTGAACTGAGATATTTGATAACTCTCGTATTGGACGATGAGTTGTAGCGAGTGAGTAAAAAGATGATAGAGGGCAAGTTTCGATGCTGTATCTTGAGGTGTGGGCGGGAATCGTTTGCTCGTGTTAAAAATCGAGTTTCTACGCAGTCACGAGTTATCAGTTATTTCTTAAAATTCAAAAATTCACGCATACTATTGAAACGCTTGAAAATAGAGAAAAAATGTATGAGAGCAATCTTGTAGAGAATGAAATTTAGAATGAGAAACTTGCAAGTAAATTTGTTCTATCTTTTCAAGTTAGTTTCGTAAGCGATGTGGAACATGACCTGATTTTTTTAGCCACGATCAAGGCAAGCGTTTTAACAATATTTTCAATGTGTTCTTAGGGGCAAAATATTGGAGATAGAAAAATTGTGCCTGAGACTTTTTTGTAGGAATTTTGTTGCTCTAAAAAATTGGTCTGATGCAATTTTGCGTTATGTCGAGCCATTTTTACGGGAAGTTGGTTGAAAGTGAAGGTATTCGCAAAATGTAATGATGAGCAATGCTCGAAGGAGGAAGTTGGATTGAAAAATGGTATTGTCTAGTAGGATCGTGTTTAGTTTTTAAACACGAGTAAACACGATTGACCATTCAGGCTGAGCGTTGTACGTATATGTTGATAAGTGTTGAACGATAGAGGAAGAAGGAGAATGACCCTGACTCAACGACGCCCCTAAAAAGTAGTCCCCCAAAAAAAGCCCGGTAGAAAGTGCGAAGCGGGTAACTGACTTCCTTTGTTTATGCCTGGACGAGTGTGTTTCGTCGAGTACTTTTGACTCGTGTGTGTCTGTCGCGTACACTTTCTCCCCCTTCAATTTCCCATTCCCGCTCTCTTTATGCCTCCTTTTTGTTCAACGCGTTCATTTTTCCCCTCCACATTTATCGCGGAGAGGCGATCCTCGCACTCTCTCGTCCCTTATTCCCTTAACTCTCCGACTCCGCTCGTTTCAACCCCTCGTTTATTTTATTTTATGTTCGTTGTCGTTTTTTTTTTCTATCTTTCTTTCTTTATTTTTCATTTTTTTTATTCATTTCATTTTTCTTTTTATCATTTTTCCTTCTTTTACGTTTTATTATTTTTTTTTTACCAGCGCGACCCCCGCGTACAGAGTAGGGCCATTATCCAAGATTCGCGCGTATGTGTCTGTGAGCCCTTGATTGTGTGACAACGAGAAACACATGTAAGCGGGCCAAAGTGTGTGTATGTGTGCGGGGAGTACAAAACGGCAAGTGAGACGCGGGAGTGGACGTTCGGGAGAAAAAGTGGAGGCGGTAGGCAGACATAACGAGAGAAAGACAGAGAGAGAGAGAGAGAGGTAGCGAGAAAATAAAGAAAGAGAGAGAAAGCGTATACGGAGCCCCATTGGCCTCTGGCGCGGGCATTCTGAATTTAGGTGTAAGTATTGATTTTACAATTTGGAGCCCTACCAAAGTAAAAAAAAAAGGACACACGAACGAGAAAAAAAAAAACAAAAACGCAAAAGAAAAAGGAGAAAAAAAACGCGAAGAAAAAAATGAACCAAGCCAAATGTACTCTACTTTGATGGAGTGGCTCTCCGGCACTGCAGCCAGAGCTCCGTCGACGCCGAAGCAGCGACGCCAGCGCTCGTTTTTCCCCAAACGTACACACTCCACACACACATACACATATATATATTAATAAAAGTTAAAAAAAAAAAAGTATGTATATACACGCCGAGGAGGATCGGAGGCGAATAATGCGTTTGCCCTCTCTCTCTCTCCCTCTTTCGGTTTCTCTGTACAAACGCACATAAAAATATATTCCTATACAAAAGCCACGAGGAGACTCGGAACAAAGGACCGAAATTTCATCGTTTGTCATGTTTTATTGTCGCTCGTTCTTTACAGAAGATTCTCGAGATTTGAGAAACGAACTTGGGGAATGTCGGAAAAGAGAGAGAGGAAAGCGCCATCAATACCGACTAATCACATAAGAGGTTGTTATCAAAATCTCACAAACAATTAATCACATTTATAAGATCCATATTTATCTCGGCCCTTCGATTCATGCTAATTCAATTATTACAAATGTCAACATTTTGTTTCCCATTTTCTTAATCCAATGGGTTTTGTTACGAAATCACCGAAAATGAAGCTTCATCCGCAGAGGATTCGCAAAAAAATCGCAAATTTTTTGTTCGAATGTACAAAGTGATAAAAAAAAAAAATTCACGCACAAACGTATCGAATTTTTTCTCGGTAATCATCAAACGCTTTAAAAAATGTAAAAAAAAAAAAATAAACTTTTCAAGCATAGTACGAAAATGATCGACGATTCGTATTGCAGAAAAATCCAGACGAAAAGATAACGATACGAGAATGCATTTGTAAAAATGAATTAAAAAAGAAAAAAAGCACGTGATAATAAAAACAACGAAACGAGGAACTTGGATTATAGCGTGATATCGGAGTCGTGAATATATATTTTTTCCTCCTTTTCACCAACGCCCACGAAGATATTACGGAAGTTAATGACCCGAGGCGAGAATTATAGGATAGAAAGAAAAACGAGGGAATAAGAAGAAGAAGATATAGAGTCACGCACGAATATTGAGCTTTGCGAGTGTATCGTGCAAAACGAAAGATCCTCCGCCATTATCATGATTATTATTAGTATTACGATTGTTGTTAATCTAATGAAAATAATAACAAGAATAATAATAATAATCATAATAACAAGAGCGAAGGGAGAATTGAACGAAGAGAAGGAGAGGAAAGGACAGTTCTTTAGCAGTTGGCTTGGCATACACATAACCGTATCGGAGTTGCATATCGCGAGCACGTATAAAACATGCCTGAAGAATTCTCTCATCTGCATCGCTCGAGATAGCACAGAAAGCAGCAGCAGCCTAGTACACCAAGCAGGATGCTTATTTTCTTCAGGACTCTCCTTTATATTCGTAATTATATGTATGGAAATAATATTGTTATGTGTTATACAAATGGGAATTTTCATGATTAATTATGATCCATAATTCTCATTCAACCTGAATATTAAAACTCTCAAATTCATTAACTTGTTATTGGATCTCTGCAAGCAATTAAGCAATTAAGAATCGAGTTTATTCGCAGAAAAAATCGTATTTTTTCGATCGGGCTCGACGCTTATGGGCAAAAAAATTAACAAACAAAACTAATATTCTTTTGAGGAGATACGAAAAAATGATAAGCCCAATGAAATCTATGTTTTTCGGGGACGAATTTGAATAATCATTGAAAAGTGTAAATGAGCCAGAATAAAATTAAGTTATACAATGTTGATCGATAATACCATCAAACATTTTTCCAACTGTATAATTAGCCTTAATTGAGACTGAAAATAATTAATCAAACGATTCCTTTTTTTGAAGGAAGCTCGACGTCATCAAAAATGTATAATTTCCTGAGCCTGAGTAGGGCTGTTTTTTTTTTCTTTTCCAGTTCACCGTGTAATTTCGAGACAAAAGCCGCATTTTTTTCCAAACCCTCATTTCGAGTTGTATTTCTTTTTTTTTTTTTTTGTATTTTTTGTTTTGTTTCGTCTCTCCTTGGAGAATATCAATTTGGTCGTACAGAAGAGCTTCCTGTGTAGGAATACGTATATTACACGTAGATGGGTTTTCTCTCTCTTCCCCCCTCTCTTTTTTTTCAAGCTCGTCATCCCATTCTCGAAAAATCATAAAGTGGATTACGCCCAGTTCTCACATAAAGAGAAAGAGAGCGAAAAAAGGGACGAGAGGGGAGGAGGTGCGGTGGGTCGTTGTGTATGATTCAGCAAGACTCTCACACCAAGAGAGTCGAAAAGTATTTTCCCTCGACTCCTGACTCGCGCGCTCTCCTTTGTCCGTGGGCGAGAGCACGAACCGAAAAAAAATTGGGGAGAAACGAAAAATAAAAAAAAATAAATAAAAAAAACAACGAAAAGGGAGACAGCGGGAGAGAGAGAGAAAGAGAGACAGAAACAAAAAGGACGAGGAAGGGAAAGAGACGAATAGGAACGAAGCAATGAGGAAGAAAGAGAAAGTGAGTTGAAGAGAGTTGTTCATTAATGGTTGTACGTGTGAGCAACAATGAAATAAGTCAAACGTGTACGTAATTGTGGAAAAATAAAAAATTACAATTATAGACAAAACTTGAGAGTTAAAAATTATGCTGACGAGGTGAAAAATGTAATTCCATTTATGAAAACGACCGGAAACAATGATATCACGACATGGCATGGCCTTGGAGAATAGAAAAAAATAAAAATGATTTCTCAGATTGTATTAAGAACTTTAATTAGTTTCATAAAAAAGCCAAGGCGTTCGGTTGAACATTGTCCTCCAAAAGTTGGAAAGACACCGTTTGAAAAAAATAAAATAAAATGGTAACGTGAAAAAATAAAAAAATTCGTTGAGTAATTTTGGAATTTCGTTTTCGATGGAGTGAGAAAAAGGAAAAGATTGAAAAAGAATGAATGATAAGGTTTGAGCGATACCTTGTGTGCCCGAAGCGTTTGACCTTCACAGGCAAGGGTGACATCGCAGTAAGCTTGACGTTCGAGCAGCTGCGAGAACATTGTCTGAAGATTGCTGTGATGATACTTCCATCTCAGGCAGTACTGCTGTGGAAACACGTTCGACATGGTCGGTGTTTGGGCTCCCGTGGTTGCCGATCCTGAAACGACACGTTGCTCTCGTAACACAGGCGAGCCTGCCCCCGCCGCCGCCACCACTTCGTCACTTTTCTCGTACTTTGACTCGTTCAAGACCCTTCTTTCCTTTTCCACCTCGTCCTCTCGACAGTTGTTGTTGTCTTCCTCCGCCTCCTCCTCCTCCTCCGTCTCTTCCTCCTTTTCCTTATCGTCAGTTTGTTCTGTGACTAGAACAGACGATAAAAATCCCAAAATTCAAGTCAATCTGTCATTGTTTTTTTCTGTCAGAATTTCGTTTACCTGACACGAGATTAATCCAGTAAAATAAAATCAATCGTCGGTCGTTCGTGCAAGAAGAAACAATTAATTTAAAAATTATCCAAGTTTGTGAGAGAAATGCCTGAAAAATAGCAAAGTTATCGAGCCACGTGTAATTTTTCATTACACTTAGAGATATATCGTTACGACGAACTTTTTATAAGGCGACTCAAGTTCGCAACGTCGGAGTCCGGACCCAAAATCTTATTCTTTTCATTTTTCGATCAATTTTCAAAAAAATGGAAATTTTTGTATCGATTTTGTGTTTGGATTAAAAAAAAAAACGTTTCATTGTTCTGATTGAAATATTGAACAAGAATCACGAGCTCTGCTCAAGAAAAAAACCGAATTTCGTTGCATTCGAACGGTGAAAACTTCAACATCGTAATATTTCACTGGAATTCCCTGCGGTTGAGCCTGCGAGTGTGAGCAAAATCCGTCAACGAAATACATCGAAGGAGACGAAATGCGTTCGTTAATTCGACAGTTAATAAGTTTTAACTGAAATTGCAGTTAATTTTGTTCTGGCTAGAATCATTCTGTTAATGAAACTCGAGCGAAGCCGGGGGCATGGCTAGTACACAATAAAATAAATTATAATTGCAATTATCATTCTTATTATCGGATTCACAAGTTCCGCAATAATAATGCTACAAAAAAACGTCAAACAAAACTACGTGGTTAGCAATAATCGTGGCAATTACTCGACCAAGCGACAGAGATTTTCCTTCAATTTTAAGTACAAATTAACTTTTTGGATTGACAACAATTATTATAATTATTATCACGACTCAACATCCTCGAATAATAATCACAATTTTTCCCCAAATCGCATAATTCTGTTTGTATTTAATGTCCGACTGTTATCATTGAACAGAATTTCAACTTTTGCAACATTTCCTCAGCAAAATCACAAGCCAAACATCTCGACGCTTGATTTTACTGAGCGATAAGCCGGAGACTATTTTACGTCACGTTTCAAGAGTTATAGCATTTTATCCCCCGGCGCCAAGTTGTTGTTGCTGATTTTGTCGAAAGAAAAAAAGTAGATAAAAAAAATAAATAAAATGTTGTGCACACCAAAGAAGCAACAGCAAGAGTGCAAGTTTCGGAGCGAGGAAGCGAGAATTATGAAGAAAGTTGTTGGTAATTAAGAAAGTTGGTAGGAACGTAGTCCGCTGTACCGTATGTCATATACCTTTTCGGAAACGTAACTCTGTCGTTTCCCCTTCTCAAACTCTACGACTCTGCCAGTGCTCATGGTTTTCCTAGTTGCCACGAAATTTTAGAAAACGAATCAGAGAATTCTGCCATCGCATATAATTGAGTTAATTTTTTTTCTGTCCTTCGTTCTTCCCCGGCAGTTGTGCGCGAACAGGGGAATCGAAAGATTCGTACACAAGATTTCCACGCATCGTTTTATAAAAGGAATTCACGTCTTCATAAATAAAGACTCTCCACTGCAATTTCCATGGGAATGAAAGGCCGAAATGACTTTGAATGTCTAATGCGATTCCATCGCTCGTTACGCTCCAATTGTTTAATTTTTACATTCAGGTTCCCTTGTCGTCGCCTTTTATTACGATTTGTTCTCGACAAAGATTCCGTGTGATAAATTCTGTCTCGAAACCATCAATTTGTTCTTGCAATTTCTCTCCACTGGTTTCCATACCGAAGCTCATAATTTTTGTTTGCATTCTCGTATCCACCGATAAGTACGTTTTTTTTTCCTTTAATTGTAGTATAAGGTTTTTTTTGTTATGATACGAGGAATTATATCCGGGGGATCGGATTAATCGGGCGGTATAATTAATAACACACGCGGGACAAAGGCAAAAAACATTTCGTGTGTGTCCAACGATTTTTCGGTTGGATAGAATGTTTTTTTTGTAACTTCTCTCATAGCCCAATACGCCGAGGACTAAATTTTTTTCTGATCTGAATATTTTTATAGTAACGCGGTCGATCGAAAATCGAGTTTTTTGTATTTTGGTGAAAAAAAAAACAAAAAAAAACTGTTAAGATTTAGTGTTTTTAGGAAATGAAAGAAAAAGCAAAAAGTGGTAAAACGTTGGAGACGCGGGAGAAGGATAAAATGATGAGACCCACCGATATTCTCGTCACAGTCGTCGTCTTCGTCTTGGTCCCGGTATTCGGAGCATTCGTCGGGGTTTTTTTGAAAATCAGACGTGTCCGATTGGCCGGACTCGTCGATGATTTCTCGAACGTCTTCGGCCTCGACGCGTTCCTCGAGGTTCTCGCTCGGCCAGAACGAATTCCCCGGGTCCTGGCTTTGCTGTTGCACCTCCACCGTCCCCCTTACTTCCCCCTCCACCGTCACTAGTTTTCTGCTCGAGGAACGCTATTGGACTCGAGAGTTGGTTCGCCAGGTGGTCTAACTTTCCGTCTGAAATACAGATCGAACGATAAGCCAATTATTACCAAGATTCTATCAAAAAATATGGATTAAAAAAAAGTTCACACAGTTAAAATAAAAAATAAACGAATTTTTAAATTATTTATCCAGATCAATCGATTTTGTTATTTTACGATTGATCAGACAATGTCCATTGCATGGCGAGGTCGAAGAAGATCGTTAGTGCAACCGCCAAACAAAAACGCACGTATATTCCAAGTTGATTGTGTTTTTTTTCCTTTTTCTTTTTTATCGAAGCCCCGATCCCAAAATACAGGCGCGAAGCTACAGGATTTGAAACTTCATCATTTATAGTCGAGGGTTGTCAAGGGAAAAATAAAACTGCAAAGACGGTCGAAAGCGAGGGGACAAATAAAAAGTTGGTGGACATATGCGTCAATATACGTATGTATGTGTGTGTTTACATACATATATATATACATATAAAATCGACAATTAACGAGTACAATTTCCGTAGATTGAGCGAATGGGATGACGCACGTTTTTCGTGTCTTCTAAATATAGAGAGGGAGAGAGAATAGTGAGAAAGAGGCGGCAGCCTGCTGCCCCTCCGTCCTTTAATTAAAATCCCTTCTTCGACACCCATACATATACTTCGATCAGTAGAGCTTCGTGTATATCTGGTCCATATACAACGACGAAAACGTACATATACCCTTCGGACTAATCTACATCGACATCGTCTCGAGTTTTGTTCGCAATTTCAATAAATATCTGTGTATATTCGAATGTACACACACACACAATTATATACAGGAGTATAGTGAGGACAAATTTTTCGAATTAATCCTATATTCACTCTTACGGGATCGAATTAATTTACGTCGAATGAAACCTGCAAAAAATCCGTCTCTCTCGATCGTCCAGAATTTCTCATCTCCCCCTTGATTTTATATCACATTCGTTAATTAACTATCAGTCAAAAGTAGCTCATCGAATCCAATTAGAGAGAAAAAAGGAGGCAAGAAAAAATATATAAAGAATCCTAAAATGAAGCAAATTTTTCTCAACGTCGTCTAAGTTAGTAATCAAAGAATTTTTCTAATTTTTGCTACTGTACGATATTTCGTTATTATCTCATCGATTAAACTTCCCAACGGAAGCAGCGACTATCCAAAATACGCGGAGGACCTTTTATTTCGGAACGCCCCATCGAATTCAACAAAAAACCAAAGATTGTTATTATTTATCGTGTATACGAAGGAACACGTACAACAAGAGACTTTAGAATCACGCACGAACGAAGCGGAATCGGGTTTCCGTTAGATCGAGAGAATCAGCCAGTCCCTCTCTCCCCTGCTGCTGTCCGTCCCGCGCACAACAACACAGCTTGGCGAAAACATTCTCTCAATTTATCCTAGATTGGTGCATTCGTAATGTTGCGGTAACGACGCGATGCCGGGCTACTTTCTATTGTCAGCCTATACACACATTTCTATATATCGACGTGTATATATTCGTGTGCTATCTTTCGAGTTT
The DNA here is from genome assembly GCA_037952995.1 of Hyposoter didymator. NCBI lineage: Eukaryota > Metazoa > Arthropoda > Insecta > Hymenoptera > Ichneumonidae > Hyposoter > Hyposoter didymator. The sequence continues at coordinate 1,978,707 of JBAJMU010000005.1, read as the reverse complement.
TGCGATAGTAAGTCTCTGTGGAATTATTTCTCATTTGCTACACTGAAATTATTTCATTTCACAATGAGATTTCGATTTATACGTATAGAGGAATTTATCATTTTCATTTCGAAGAAGTCTTCGTAATAACAATGAAAATAATAATAATAATAATAATAATAATAATAACGGGCTCCCTGGTTTGGCACATCAACACGTGTCATCCTCGCATTCCGTTAACATAATTATGATGAATGATGAAAACCGAACGATTGTCATGGACGTTATAGAAAATGATGAAAACAATACTTGAAGGGCGACGATTTGTTACGAAATAAATTTGGATCGTCAAGATGAATGATTATTAAGCGATTTTGTTTAAAGGGTAAAAATGGAGGTTTGATAAGTTGATTCGATGTAAACATGTCTGCATGCGAAGGGTTTGATAAATGAAATTGTTGGAAAACAAGAATTTATTAATGTGAAACGAGAGGTGTACATCAAATTGGATCAACGAACATTCGTTCGCCATCGTATTTGCCATGAAAATATATTTCCAATGATGGCGTTATCTGTTTTGAAGAAAAAAAAATTCTCTTCCCATTGTGCCCCACCTCCGCACTCAATTCTCTGAACAAAAAAATCGTACGCTCAAAACTGCGTAGAAATTTCCGTTTAGTCTCTACATTAATCGCGTCGTAATAATCGAGCCCGGAAATTGTTCTCGGAGGATCGATGACGCGAGTGTGACGAGAAAATTTGCAAAAAAAAGAAGGAACTATATTTGATGATGACGAAACGACGTGAAGTAGAAAAATGGAGACGTTCGAAAAATTTCAAAATATTGTCATCAATTATTTTGTTTCGAGGATCGATGGAGACGATGGAATTTCGTCGAATAGCCAAGAATTTCCATTTTTTTCATGGACATTTTTGAAACGAATTCCGCCTAATAATCGGCAGGATGCTGTGAATGTCCACGAGGCTCTGGGAGCAAAAAATCAAATTTTTTCTTGTTTATATATTTTTTAAGTTTCCGTCGATAGTGTAATTGAAGAAAAAGGTTGAATCAGCATTTGTTAACATTATTGCACATTTGTGAGAAGGGTTTTGCTCGTCGATAACGAAAAGTGAAGAAATTACATTATAAAACGCAACGACCTACAATACTGCGAATGCTTTGCAGTGTTGTTCCCCTACTCTCGGGAATAGCGACTACGACGACGTCGACGACGACGCCACCGCATCAGCACGGGTACAAGTGTTGTCTTCCTCCTCCTCCTCCTCCTCCGCCTCCTTCTCTTCTCTTTCTCATCCTTCGTGGACTCCCCTGCTTCCCTGTCGACCCCTCCGACCCCTCAAACTCTGTCCCAGCCCCTCGCTCCGTCGTCGTCGTCGTCGTCGTCGTTGCCGCCGTCACCACACACAACCACCACCTCCTTTTGGCTTTTGACTTCCCCTCGAACTAATCCCTTCTCGGGCATTGCCGCCACCTCACGACGAGCTCCGAGAAACCATCGTACTAGTGCAATTTTATTCGATGCAAGCCCAAACTCTTCGAGCGAATTTCCAATTTCCCTCTGCATTATTTTATATTCACGACCAAGACAAGAAAAATAACACAACGAAAAAAACAAACAAATCGTTTCCTTGAACAAAAATACTTTTTCGTTCCCAATTTTCATTTTTCACCAACTCATCGTAAAATTTGCCATTGACATATTCTTGGAGTTCATGTTATTCCTCAAGAGATTCCCACAGATTTATCGATATTCAAATTTTTCTAGTATAACGTCGCAATACGAAAGATCCGTTAATTAAATTATTCTGTCAAATTTTTCATGGATTCATAGAAAAAAAAGCAGTTATTTCCTCTTAAGAATGGAATGTCAAAGTTACAAATTCGAAGGCGACGAACTAACGAAACTAATTACTGAGCGATGTCAAATCGAATAATTGGATTGGAGTTGAGCGAAGGAATGACAAGCTGAAGGTGGAGACGAAGAGAAGTAACGGTTATGAAAAAATCGATCATATTATCGACGTTGAATAATGAAGGAGACAATAAAAGATGAATTCTTGAATTATCGAGCGAGTTTGTTGAATGGGGCTAACAAGTTAGAGTTGACAATTGTTTCTTCAACGGTGACGATTTCGAGATTTCGGAATATCATCGGAAATCAAGTCCAATATACAATTTTATCTCTGAAGGAATAACACTGGACGAATCTGTCTTGATGCAATAAGACAAATTGGCGATAATTCATGATCAGTTATAAATAACAGAGTTTTCCTAAATATAGACAGAGAGTATTCAACGTCCTTTATTATCTGATAATAATTGGATAGTCTGATAAGCTGCTCGTGGAATATTCATCGCCGAGAAGCCAAAATGAAAACCTGTGAAAATATCTCAGCAGACAATTTCCCAAATCTCTCAATAATTGGAGAATCTTTGACGTTCTGGTGATTGAATTTTTAATGCAAAATGCAATCACCGAGGGCAGGATGATTAAAAAACAAAAAAGTAACTTGAGCGTGGAGATCGAAAATTCAAAGAGTTGGGAGACGAACATAATGAACGCGCAGTTTTCATGCGATCTCGTGACGATCGAGGGAGTTGAGAGAGACAAGGGCCACTTGTTGGCATGAACCGACAGCAGCGCCTTTATCTCCCCACGTCAACGGAGAACACGAGCGGAGACTTTGCTGAAACAAGAAAGAGCCAAGAGAGAGAGAGAGAGAGAAAGAGATTCACGTGACGAGGGAGAAGTCCCCTGCATATATAGATATGTGCGAATATGAGAGACGTAATGGCACCCACTCGTCCTACGAACCCGGGCATTCTTGTCTACCGATAACGAACAGTGGGCGAGCGATTTCCCAGTCTTTATTGCGTCACTTCCGGTCTAAAAACTCCGAGGCCAAGTGCAAGAAATTTTCGATGTTTCTCGCGTCTCTTAATTCGGAAGAAATTCGTAGAAATCAACGATGCATTTTGTTTCGTTCGTTACTGTGCGAATTTTAAATTCATTATAAATAGTCACGTTCAACAATTAAGGATTTCCGTCACTGCCATTATATCCCATTGAGAACTCGCGAAATTTAAACACGAAAACTTCCATTTTTAAATGAAATGAAAAAAAAAAATTCAATCGAAGAGAACTGACAGTTTTCTATCGATAACTCGTACTTTTCGAAGGATTTGACGTTTTTTTCAATGATTATCAAAGAAAACAATAATTCCAACCGATTGTGACATTGCTGATGAATAAAATGAGTCTTGAATATCGAAAAATAAAATTCTCGTCAGGGAGGAATTGAAAAGAGAAAAAAGTGAGATTTTCATTGGGGAAGTTGCGAGTTATAGAGAGTGCAAGGGGCTCATAAATGGCGCATGCACGTACCTGCCACGAGTACCCGAGAGATCAAGGATTCCCCTTCGACGCTTTTCGCGAGCTCGTCGTTCTCTCTTCTCTGCCCCCTCCCCCACCTTCTCTATCCTCGCGATGGACCCTCGACTCTTTGCGTAGACACAACCGGTTTTCTTCTTCTCTCTTTCGCTCGCACTACACCCGCCGCTTTTTTGAGAAAAAATTGAACCAGTTTGTAAAACGAAAAAAGCCCTCCCTCTACTGACAAACACACCGACCGAGTGTAAAGCTATGGCTTTCTTTATTTCATTCCATCTTTGTTTATGTGGCTATGTGAGCTTGTTGCCTACTCATTCTGTTCTATGTTTCGAGCTCAAGACTTGTTGCAAGATCATGGGAACGGATTTTCTATCTCACTTTTCTTTCCCTCGATCTTTCTCTCCATCTCCCTCTCTCTCTCTCTCTCTCATTCTCCTTGTCCCATTCTTCTGTCTCTTTCGACCCCTCGTTCAAAGAATCTCTTTTTTCGTTGCTGCACATTTCCATGTATACCGACATAGCTACCCTGTATGTACATGTATACGAGTATATAATCATCAACTGTGTGAATCATGCTCGACGAATGTTGAGCGTATCTGGAATTATACGAATGGCCAATTTCCCTCAATATCCGGAAATTGGGAAGAGCAACGCGCGCGCGGTATGCACGTACGAAGTGAAAGACGCAACGAGATCTACGGGCGATTTAATGCCAAATGGAAAACTCTCTAGAGACATTGTTTGTCATGGATCTTTAGACGCTTGGGGTTTACAGCGATAAAAATGAGAGAACGGTATTTTTTGTTTCGTTCGAAATAGTGACTCAAACATTTTCGTTTAGCATGATTGCTGTCTTTGTCTTTCACCCTCGCTCGAGAAAAAGGGAATAAATAAAAGTTGAAATTTAACGCGCGAGATGCACGTAGTAGGTGGATTATAAAAACGCTTTTCGTGAGAGTTTGTGTCTGCGCGGTGGCGTAGTTGGAACATAAAAAAGATGAATAACGAAGTCTAGAGAGAGAGATAGAAGAAGGGGAATGAGTGAGCAAGGGGACCACCATCGTCGGACGGTATTGATTTTCGAATTGGTTCAAAATTTCCATAATGCAGGGGTAGCGCGCGATAGAGTACGAGCTTGGGAAAGACGAAGAGAGAGAGAGAAAGAGAGAGAGCGAGATAGAGCCCGCGAGAAGGTGAAGAGAGGGGAGAGCGAGGGAAAGGGTGGTTCGTTGACGGGAAGAGAAGAAGGAGAGAAAGGGCAATTGGGTATGGAAAAGAGAGAGAGAGAGAGAGAGAGAGACAGAGAGAGGATTCTCGAGAACGATATGCGCGACAGAAACCACACGCTCCCTCCGCGTCGAAGCAGAATGCTTGTCCAACTTGGCAAAGTTCACCGACTCAAAGGAGACCAAGGATTACGCTGATACGAAGACGCGGAAGTAAATGTATCATCGTCTCTCCATATCTTTTCCTCCCCCTCCGTCTGCTTTTCGATACTTTTTCTAGAATTGAAACCTCGAAGGATTCACGTCCCGATCAATCGATATTACAACCGAAAACTTTAAAAATTAGAAGAGAAAATTATAAAATAGTTCGGCGGTGAATTCCAGGCTCGAATGAATCGATAAAAAAGTTCAACTTTTCTGTGTCGCGATCGAACATTTTTGCCATCGCTTTCCCGTTCGTTCTTATTCGAATCTCCATCTTCGCATCCTCATCTCGCCTCCATTTTGAATTTTTCGTTGTCTACGATTTTCATTCCCATTTCAAATTGTCTCTCGACCTTATACAACAAGCTCATATACCGTTTCAGGATGGAAAGAGCATTGTTGACTGTATTTTACACCGGCAGACCAATGTGCACGTACGCAAGTATATAAATGCATCAGCAGTGAATGCTCTCGGTGTAGTAACTCTTCCTAGGTCATATTGCACTAAAACTGCTTCATATATACATGCATAATAGGTAGTGAGAGAAGCGCACACTTTTAAACACGACCTGTATCCTGTGCTCTGGCGTGAACGACCGCGAGGGTACGCGCGCAATACAGACGCTAACGATGATATAGTAAGTTAAAAAGAGAGAAAGACCGTAGTGTCGGAGAATGAGAGACCGAGAGAAAGAGCAAAGGCGAGAGAGAGAAAGAGGGAAAGAACGAGATGAAGCAGAGAGAAAAAGAGCAAATGCATTTATTCGTATACGTATATATATGCGAGTGAAGCATAGTGCAAAACACTCGATGCATATTAGTGTATGTACTGTGGGAACAGTCGGAGAGGTCTCTCAGCAGCGTCCGTCCTCGAATCCCTGTTACCACTAACAGTTCGTACACATCGCGTCTATATAGATATCCCGAGTAAAGTGAAGAAGTTTAAACTCTTCTGTATGTGTTTTAAATTGTCCGAGAAGCAAGTAAAATTAGATACATCTCAGCTGCTTTAATACCAATTCGATGTTCTGCCTGGTTCGCCGTAAATGGACCAAGACCGAGGAAATGTTATTAAAATTAATTGTGTCGCGTTGGAATGTGACGACGCGGATATTTGCTCATTCGTTGACATTAATTTGCGAATAATTGTTCTTGAAATATTGCGCTTCCTGTTTCTGTCAAGTTCAAGTCTGAACCCTCGGTTTGGTAAGTTATTGATTGGTTGCTGGAATTTGACAGAAAAATGTTTTTCCGTGTATGAAATTACAATTATTTTTAACAGTTTTTTTTTCCTCATGACATTTCGTTGGAGACTCGATTTTTATTGAATTTTTAATGATTTCGAGTAAATGAGTTTTGCCGAGGGCGTGAATTTATTTTCGTTCTATTTCGATGCAAATATCGCGTCAACGTGGATGGAAATCATTGCGGTTAATTGGCAATTTGATGTAAGAAAACTGGAATGGAATGGAAGGTCTTTCGGTGGTCATTCATTTGGATTCTCGACGGAGGGATCGAAGCGCGATGCTTTCGAATTGAAAAATATGGCGAAAGACGACGGGTAGAAATATCGAAGGACTCACGACGACGCGGAGCGAGAAAGAGAGAGAGACGAAGATCGAGGCAGTTGCTGTGAGAATAGCAAGATCGGAGAAAGAATGACAAAAAGAGAGAGAGGGGGGGGGGATAAATAAATAAGAAAAAACGGGAGGGAATAAGGGGGGAAATGAAGAAAAAGAGAAAACGAGAAAGTGGAGAATCGGCCAAGATTCCTCTCGAGTCGTCTCCCCTGTCTGCTCTCGCGCGCTTGCGATCGAGAGCCAACTATGTATTCGGAACCATCGTCAAGTGGAGGGGTTGAAGGAGAATTGAGCAAAAAAACGTCCGGCGAGAGGAAAGACGAAACAAAAAAAAAGGCGACTAAAAAAACGTTGAATTCGAAGAAGACCGAAAACGAGGATGCGATATCGAAGGAATTAAGAAAGCGAGAAAGATGGACGGAGAGAAGAGAAGAAAGACAGAGACAGACCGAGAGAGAGAGAGAGAGGAGAGAAAACGAACGAAAGGGAGAAAAAGTGCAGTCTCCGTCATCCATCGGCCGCGATTAAAAAGCTTTTCGGGCCTGTGGAATTCGCTCAGGGTTTCACAGGTGTGCACACAGTGCATTTGAGACATTCTGTCTGGTTGCGTTGAAGGTCTCCCAGCAACTGACAAGGATCGACTTTGAATTACTTTTCAAAAAATCATCTTTTTCTCGTTTCTCCGGCGTCTTTCATAATAAAGACCGATCAAACCAAATAAAAGTTTTACTAAAATTTATTAATTCAAAAATAATGAATATTCAATTTTAAGATGAAAGTAAAATCGAAAAAAGTCAAAATAACATGAATTTTTTTTTTTGCTAAACATCGAAGCGATGAATTTTCAAAAAAACCGAATTCTGCAGATCCAGGGACGAGAATGGAACAGTGGTTATTTAATATTTGAGCAAAACTAAAAAAAACCACGAAATTGAAACGAAGAAATGGTTCTCGATAAAATTTGGTCGATTGCATGGGAACAAACGAGTCTGTACATGGCGTTGCGAAGGAGAAGGAGAGAGGAAAAGATAAACGTCGAATAAAATTAGAGAAACAAAAATGAAAAAAAAAAAAGTCTTTCATAAAATCGATATCGGAGCTCGTACGACGTGGCTACGAAAAATGCGGAGAGGGCGAAACAACGTTTGATGTGGATAGGTTCGTCTGAAATATTCGTTATAAAAAGTCCATGGCTCGGTGAGGACGAGGAAAAAGCAGGAGGAAGTGTAGGAGTGGGAGGAGGAGGAAGAAGAAGAGAGAAGGGAATAAATCAGGATAGAAAAGGAGATGGATCGAAGCCAGGGATAGAGCATGAGATAAGGGAGTTGAAAAATGAAAAAAGTCGAAAATAAAATGGAAACTCCAAAAAGCGTATACGTTTGTACGTAGTTGGGGAATATTGTGGAGTTTGTGGGTGAGTGAGAAAAAAAAGAGATGGAAAAAAGAGGATGTGAGGGAAAGAGGGTGGGAGGGAGGGAGGGTGGGAGAGGAAGCAATAGCCTGGCTCGGCGAAACGGCCTGCAGAGGCATTGTACATTTTTTCGAAATACAAAAGTTATGAAATATCGTTCGAGCGTCTCGTTCCTCCCTCGCTCTTCGAGCTTCGTCCTCTCTCAAACGAAACTTTTAATGCGAGTCTGGGCCGTATAGGAATAGCCCCACAACGGTGGGTACCCTTCTCCTCCGGAGGGCCATGCCTTTTTTTCCCCACCAATACAAACACACGGGCGCGCGCGAGCGTGTACCATTTCTCGTACCAACAGGGATTCCCGTATTTTCCTATACATACTCATGTATCTACGTGTGAATATATATCTATACATGGAAAATTGAGTGGTACACGTAATACGCGTTCGTTGTACATATTCCCTGCTGCACTACAACATTTGCCGCGCCGTGCCTCGGACGCCGTATAACTTTTTTATTAAAAAACTTTTTCGAAATAATAAAAATTATGCCCCCATACTTGTTGTTTTTTCCTCTCGCTTCCGCCCACCCTTTTTCGCAACTTCATCTAGTTCCCCAAATGTATAGGAGCACCCAAAAAAAATGAACTGTAAAATTTACTGTTTTTTTTGTTGTCGGTAAAGCCTCGCACAGAGGCGAAACTTGTAAAGCTTGAAATTATGACATATTAACACCATAAATGACAGAGTACGAACCATAAAATCTATCAAAATAGTTATTTTGTAACGAGGCTTGAAAATAACTGATTAACAGTTCCGAAATGTATGCTTTTGTGCAAAATCAACGAAATATGATCATTTCTAAGTCGATGCATTTTTTCCAAAGATTGTTTTTTTTTCATTCTTTAAAGTCGAGAGACTTTCCCGACGATTTCAATATTCACTACGATTTTCCAGGTTCAACATAGCGTCCTCGTAATTACGGTTGATATTAATTACATTTTCGAGCCAAGTTCTGATCGAGTTGAAAAGATTTGCAGACTTGTTTTTTGTTCCTTCGAATACCGAAAAGTTGTTAAAAGTTTAGGAGCAGAGGTATCGATTTTTGCGTAATCCAGGCACCCCGCACCTGTCCGCAGCGCCTGAAGAATTTTGATAGCCCGAGTTTCACGAGAATTCCACGAGATATAAAGGCATTTTTTCAGAATATTGCAAAACCGCGTTGGAGGCGAAAACAAAAAAATGAGGCAAAAAGCGAAGTTCATACGATTCGTAAAAATTTTCAACGAGTGACTAGCTTGCCGAAAAAAAATTTGAGCCGCCAAAAATTATTGAAAAATCCCTCAAAGTAATTTCGTCGCGATAAGAACGTTAAAAATATTGAGACGTCAATTACTTGTCGTTAATTCTCATTGTGGAATATATTTCTGTCGAAACCCAGTCAATCTCGTATTCGTGTAAATTTCTTTTTTTTTCACTGTTTTCGTTCATTATATTCATGTAAATGTATGATATGAAGCCAATCTTTCATTCGTTATGCACGTATTGTCGATACGTCGTCGAGACTGAACTCGTACGAACGCAGACATCGCCTGGTGTTTTGATGCGTCCATACGATTCAGTTTGGACTATTTACATATACATAAAAACACATATAGCATAAATCAGAACGGGGTACATAGGTCGGTAAGGGGGGAGACGGCGAGAGAGGGAAGCGCGCGGAGGCAACGCGATAGACGGCGGGGGTCGTTTCGTTGCGCGAGGTGCTGGGTGTTCACTGGGTGCACTCGATTTTTTAATCGTATTTTCTTCTCTCCTATTTCGTTATTTTCTTTTTATTCCCTTATTTTTTTATTCTACGGAGTACGGACACGATGAGGGACAGCGTTGAGACCGAAAGAGAGAGGGGGAGAGGGTACGACGCATGTATAAAAAAAAGTATATAGTTATAATCGTGAAGATTTGTCGGGGGTCTCGGTATTGCAGAGTTGGGAAAGAGGCGAAGGAGAGAAAGAGAGAGAGAGAGAGAGAGGGAGGAAGGAAGAGGAGGGCGGGGGATCTTTATCAAAGTCGACGCACGCCGCGCGTTGGTCGCCATAGCAACGAAATTGGATTTCTTTTTTCTTCCTGGTCGTTTTTCTCGTTTTTTTTTTCAATCTCTCCTTTCGTGTATTTTTTACTTTTTTTTTTCTCCATTTTTACTTTTTCAAAGTTTTTTCGGCGCTTCCCGGCGGTCTCGGGAGGGAAAAACAGAAAGAAGGAGAACGAAAGATTCCGGGGACGCGGAATGGGAAAGAAGGGCTACGTTGGAGGAGAAACGAAAAACGAGGAAGAGAGAGAGAGAGAGAAAAAAGGCGGGAGAAAAGGTAACAGTGGGGTTGCAATAAGCCCGAGATAGAGAGAGAGCAAAAGAAATAGAGAAAGAGCGATAGAGAGAGAGAGAGAGAGAACAAGAGTTCAATGAGAGAGCAAAGAGGAAGCGCTTCCCGGCGTCTCGTTCGGTCTAAACTCTGTACTGAAGAGAGAAAGAGAGAGAAATAGGTAAAATGAAGCAAGAGAATATGACGCTGGAGAACGCGAGGAGAACGTGGATGAGTTCGAGAGAAAAAGAGCGCGAGAGAGAGAGACAGAGAGCGAGCTGTTGGCTCGGGGGAGGATCTGACGAACGGCGACCGGGGAAGCCAATAATTCGAATTGAGAACAGCCAATGGCCGTGCATCTGATTTTTTGTCGTATCATCGCCGAGGTCGCCGCTCTATCCATCTCTCTCTCTTTCTCTCTCCTTCGTTCTTTCTCTCCGCGACGAAAGGGGCCGCCGCTGCCGCCGCCGCCGCCACCGTCACGACCACCACTACCACAGGTCTACTGCCAGCGACGGCGTGCTTTTTTGTAAAAATCTGTTTTCTCCTCCCGCGCGCGTGACTCCTCCGCGCTCCAAACTCTCTTGCTACGTTTCTCTCTGTTCCCTCTTCTCCTCACTACACCCCCAGCAGCCACGACAGATTCTTCTCTTTTTTCAGCATATTTCCTGGTCCTTTACTCCCTCCATATACCTCGACACCCTTCCGCAAGCCTCTTCCTTCCCGGTCACCTTAACGCGAGATTGCCACAGTCGGAAGGTCCCTACACCTTATTTTCGAGCTTGACTTTGCTCAGCTACAGAAATATTAAGACAGCAGAGGACATGCTCGTTGACAAACAAATGTCAGAGACGGAACGTATATGCAATTCGAGAGAGAGAGTCGCTTGAACTTGGGAGTCTCTCTAGAGCCCCGCGGCAGAAGCATTCGTCGTACAAGACGACGAGTCCGCGTCTGAGCTCGTAAGAACGTTTTCCACTTTTTGCAGATTAGCCGCCGCGGCGTCCTCCTTCATCCACGTTTTTTTACTGCACCCTTTCTGTGAGGGCAGCGCCATGGTCCAAGAAACGGTCGAACAGAGAACTCCTCTTCCCCCACTGTTTGTCCGAGCGAAGAAGCAAACCACTGGCCTTTAGCTCCGGGCTGCTGTGGCGACAAGCGTGCGCTCGCCGCACACACAATCGGCTCTTCGCCGCCCTTTTCGTTCCCTCTTATTTTTTTATTTATTTTTTTTCGCTTTAAACCCCAAGTATTCGAGTGTACAAGCACATCTATTCCTCGGAATAAATCGCTACGTGAATTTCTGTGTTTGTATACATGTCCAAGGTATAATTAACAACGAGCATATTTTGTACATTACACGGATGTACCTCCTTCGTATTATAACTGGCGGAGAGCGAGAGCGAGAGAGACCCAAGATGTATATACAAATAAATATACGTGGGTAAAGAGCGTGGAATAAGGCATGAGAACCGAGAGATTGCAACGCGGGAAATGCCGCAAAAACGGAGAATTCTGGAAGTCGAAAGAAAATGAGCAAAAGAAAAAAGAGAGAGAGAGAGGGAGCAGAGAATAAAAATGGAAGGAATTCTCCGGAGGGCGAGAGCGAAGGGAACGACTGAAATTTATATGTTAAATATATATTAATGTTTGTTTTTGCTTGCTTCGAGTATACTCGGATGAATTGGTGGCTCGTTTGTATTTATATATCGACGAATGTGTGCGTGCGAGCGTGTGTAAGAGCATTAGGTGCCCTCGGCAATGCTCGTCACTCGAGGACGAAGAACCCCGAGTGCAGCAGCAGCAGCAGCAGCACAAGGCGAATTCCTCCAGCGAGTCTTTTTTTTTTCTTATTTGCTTTTTTCAACTCGGCAGCCGCCTATCCCGAGGAACTTCGGTCCTTGACCAGAGATACGCCAAGAATTCAACCTTCTCTCTCTCTCTCTCTCTCTCCTCCGTTCCCTCTCTTTCTCTTTCCTTTGCGCGCACTCTCGCTTCTCTCTTTTTTTTCGTACCTCCGCATCCCTCTCTGCGCGCTATACAACCGCGAGCAACTCGCGGAGGCAGCGAAAAGCTTTGCTACGTGGCAAAGGGTCTGTGCCACTGCGGGAATTGTACACTCGAGGTTAACCGAGTTGTGTACCCACTTGTTTCCTTCGTATACACACACACGCAGCTTGTTCTCATTGCACTTCCCCGATGAAAAAAAAAAAAAAAACACCGTTTTATCGTTTCAATTCAACTCTGCTTTATGGACAATTAACATACGTAATAAAACTTGGAGAACAATGAAGTTTGCGTCGTTGAATTGCAACAAATTTTTATTATTTTTTATTATTGACAATTCAAGATCAATGTGCAGTATTTATTTGTCTCCGATAATCGAAGAATCTTTCTTCGAGACTGGAAGCTTTAATTCGCTGGAGAATTGCAATGATATTGGAAACATTGAAAAAAATAATTTTTGTTGCATACCAACGACGAGAACTTCAAGGTGATCGGAAAATAAATGTTTGTAAGAATTTCGTTCCTTTCTCTCCGTTATATAAACGATTTATACAAGAGCATGTCTCCTTCGTTAATCGATTCGTCGATATTTTGTGAACCGAATATTTTTTCGAGAATTTAAAAATTTTCGTAATTTTAGCAGTACATTTAGTTTCTAACGGAGTTTTCAGCAAAATGTATCATTGGAACGACTAAAATTTACTTCCGAAGAGATTTTCTACAAGATTTCTTGCTGTAATGAGACAATTTTTGGGATTATTGAAAAAAAAAAACGTTTAGTCGATCGTATCGAACAAAATATCGGTCTTTCCCAACAAAATGTTGTTTTCAGTGTTTGGACCAAAAATTTTGGGTGTAATAATGAAACTTATGTGCAAAAGTTGAATAAATTCGTGGAGACTCGATGCAGAACCGTCGTTAAGGGCTATAGAGGCAACGACGTCTTTTTGTGTGCCTGTTCCGTATATTTAGATTTTTCGGTCATCGAAAGGTTAAATGACGTTCGAGATGTTATCCGAAAAAGTACAAATTTAACGGGCGAATAATAGACTCCGAGGGAATAAGGCCGCGTCAGCATTTGAAAAAAAAAGAGAAAAAATGAAAATAAAATTACGATGAGAAAAATATACAAGGCGAAGAGCATGACACGTCGATTTTCTTCTCGCCCTCGGTAAGAATCTCATCGAGAAAGATAATTCTCGATGTTATTTTCGCTCGGGTTCCTGACTCGCCTACCGACTCGATCGCACGGGTATAAGTTTTATTCGTTCGCTCTCGTGTAATCCACGGCTTACACATACACGCGTCGATATTAGCTCGTAAAGGAAACGTAAGGCGTACGTATGACGTATGATTTTCATACGCGTATCGTACGAATACGTATCGGATGAAAACGCGGGGATAGGTATGAGGTCGAGTGCGTTCGAGCCCGACGACGTCTCGTTTCGCTCGTAGGAGCGCGAGAACTTCCGGTAGAAGAGATTCGAGTGAGAGGTGCGGGAAGCTCGAAGAAGTAATGAGTCGGGAATCGAGAGCGGAAAGAGCGCGCGCGAAGAGAGTCGAACGATTGAAAGAGCTCTACTTCGACGCCTCCTCTTATATATCATGCATTTATAAATACATACAGGGTGTCCGGAGTCAAAATAACACTACGATCGATAAACAATTTTTGTCTCTCGTCATTTCCATCAATTTCTTCGTTAAATAACAAAATATCGTTTCCACGTAATTTCCCGTATAGCTCAAGCATTTTATTTTCAGAAATTCCTCGATCTTGTTAATTCAAAAAGAAAAAAAAATCTGGAAAATGCCAACGACGCTAAATTATTTGAAATAATTTAAAAAAATGCTCGCGCGTTCACTAAAATTCGAAATAGTGAAAAAAAATGTTGAAGGCAACGTGGACGAAAAATTGTAACCAGAAAACAGAAGGCTCGCCTACTACAACGTTCTGAGAAAATTATTGTAATTAAGAATAATCAATAGTTGAGAATTAGGAAGAAACAAAAAATCGAAATATAAAAATGTCAAGATTGAAAATAAAAAAAACTCGACTAATTGAGACACCCGGTAGATTGATCCATTGGCTCGGTCGCGATTAAGACACACGAGGTGTAACACTCAACGACGTGGATAATTCTAGAAGGACTTGAATATCGCGTGAAGCGAGGCAATTTTCAGGATATTTTATTTGCGTGTTGCGATGCGAGTTGTATTCGGCGAAAAGATAAAAAGAAATGAATATACGTGATGAAATTGAGAAGAAGATAAACGTGCGAATGAAATATTCTTCTCCACCATCCGGTTGTATATTTATAGAAGGAAAATCGCAGGAATGAATAAAATAAACAATTCGTAATTGTCGTACATTTATAAATCATTGAATTCGATCAAAATCGATTTAAAAATGTTACTCTTTTCCTGCAGATTTAACGAGCACGAGCATGGAAGCCCAAACCTTTTTTATCAATGAAAAATTCCTTCGATATTCACATATACGAATTTCTGTAAATCGTGCACGAAAATGAAGTGCGAGCTTCGAAAGTCAAAATAAATAAATAATGATACGATTTATCGATATGCACGTAAAACCAGATGCATGAGCCGTCCATCAAATAGAAATCGAGTGACATCCGCTTTCAAATACTTTATAAGACAGTAAGTAGTTATTATGGAGCAAGCATATATATCTATAGTGAAGGAAAATGAGAAAAAACAAATGTATATTCGATTCCTCGAATGCAATATATAAAAGCTCTCGCTCATTAGAGAGCTCGCGTCAGCCTAGATATTCAGCTCGATCTCACGTGAGATCGCGAAGTAATAGCAAAAACAGAGAAAGAACGAATAAGTAACTCTGTCGAGGATAAAAAACTTTTTATTGTGCAAACAACGAGATCGTGTAATTTCGATTTTTCATCAATAAATATGGACACGAGACAGTATTTACGATCGAGATCGTTTACATCCACGAGTATGGCTAATTAAGCAGTAATGTGAAGAACGAGAGAGACAGAGAAAGAGAGAGAGAGAGAGGGGAAATCGTTTTGGGAGAAAGAAGAGCGATCAGGAGGACAGACAGAGACTCGACAACATTCCGAGTTCTCGCGGGACGATTGCCGGCGCGTGTTCGTGACGTAGGAAATCCACAAGAGAGAGGGAGGCTGAAGAGGGGACGAGGGAAGACGGTGACGTTGCGCGGGAACGAGCAAAAGCAACGCAACAAATAAACGCGTAGCGTAGGTTACAAATCGGCGCACACACACGCACGCGTCTTTTAATCTTCACGCATATATCGCCTGCGGTAGCACATACGCCAACACATTCGAAGCAAGTACCGAAGTATGTGCACGCGGGGTTTGTCTTCGGTTCTGCGTTCCCTCTCTCCCCACCGCAGCGCGAAGCCCGTTCTAGCCGTGCGGTGTGGTGACTGACTGTGATTCGCGCACTTCCTCCTCTCAGCCTCTCCTCCTCGCCCCTGGCTCACGAGCGCGCTCATGAGACGAGAAGCAGATTCCGAAGGAAGCCACTTCTGTACTCGCACAGTCGTGAACCAGCGAAGTTTCGAAGCCGCGCCAATACGAGAACACCTTTTTCTCTCTCTCTCCCTCCCTTCTTCTATTCACCCGTTCGCTACTTCGATATGTATGATGCTGACGTTTGGCGGCGAGACTCACAGAAACAGAGAGAGAGAGAGAGAGAGAGGGATCGCTTACTACGGGCCATTCAAGCAACGAGAGATCGAGTCAGCCACCCGCGCCACCGCCCTCTCGCGTTTATACATAGCCAAGTCCATATATCTTTGTATATTTTGTATATACGAATAAACTCACACATATGTATAAACAGAGACAGACAGACACGAACACGCATGAGAGAGAACGCGCCGCGTGCTCACGTACGCTATACGTGATAGCGTCCAGACGCGATTCCTCCTCGTCCGACCACGCTGTGTGTTACACATATTCTCTCTCCCTCTCTGCATGCCCGTTACTACTACTGCGTGTACGTAACTCTGACTGAAAAGCACAATTTGGTGTATTCACGCAGATATATATATATATATTTATATGTGGCTCTGTTTACATTTGTAAATACATGTGGGTTTCGATAGTATCGTGCTGTACATGTCACTGGAGTGCGAGAACGCTTTTACCCACAGGTATATATGATGAACCACAACCTGACCTACGCACTCGATGAGATCCAACTTTTACTCGCGCCATGTGGTTTCACTTTGTTTACAACTTATTATATTTCATGTGTCTCAATAATCCGATATAATTATTATTTTTTCACACGAGCAATTTCATCGAGACAATAAACTTTTCCAAAGCAAGAATCGGTCGACAATGTTTGGAAAGATTTCGTACGAACTTTTGAGGCTTTGAAAAAATTCTATTCAAACGTAAAACTCTGTCCTTGGCGGTTTTCGTTTCATAAAAATTTGGCTATTTTGCCATTTTTTACAACGTTCAAGTTTGCATCGTTGCGGAAACGAAATGTTGTTATTTTTTTTAGCAGCTTTCAAGATTCTTTTAATATTTGGTCAGGACAATAAGATCGTATTTTTTAAGGATCCAAACACAAAATTGGAACGAAAATTGTCATGGTTTTGGAAATTGAACAAAAAATTAATAGAAAAAGTAATTTTCGTTGGACTTGCAACTTTGAAAACTTCGGTGTCATGATTTTTTTTTAGTAAAACGTTGGCGCGTTGGTTCCTCGAACTTTCGCGAAGTTGGCCGTTTTTTGCGATGCGATATTTAACATCGTCGAAAAAAACGCTCAAGATTTTGACATTTTTGGAATGATTCTATTGATTTTGAAAATTTCTCAGCTAAAAATACTTCGGATCATCTTTACCGAGCAAAGAGGACAAAAAATCGACGAACGACGAAAGCATTTTTTTTAGGATTCCACACGTCCATAGTTTTTTTTGTCTGTTTTTTATTTTCACAAAAGAAATCGTCGACGAAGTTTGCGTCGTTAAATTTGAAAGATCGTGAGCAAAAACAAGGTCCGCGACCCGGGAATACCCGGAGCCAGACAAATTCTTTTGTAAATCTTCGTACCGTAAACAGCGTTGGACGAATCCTTGTGCACACAAAATTTCACGCCAAGATAAAGCAGCACTCGCGAGTGAATTTACAAAAAGAATCACCGCAGCAGGAAAGTGAGAAAAATTAATGAATCGTTATAAAAGGACGAATAGAATAGTCGACTGTTGGTTGAACTTTCGATTGAATCACCGAGCAGCGCGTGGCGTCAGACCGGAAGAGTAAAAAACACGTGTCCACGCACTGAGTACGATAAAAGGCATAAAAATGTGTGAAACGAGAGAAACGCACAAAAAAAAACAAAAGTTTTCGTATCACGCACACGATAATATATAGTTAAGCACATGTGATCGGCAAAACGAGTAGGAACACGTGGTAAGGAGCGATACACGAAAGACAAGAAAGCCGCATTAATAAAATCATCAAGATCCGATTGATGAACAAGACGATGAGCGAATCGCAGGCGGTAAGATCGATAATTACGAAAATCGTTTCCACGATGATAGTGAAAAGCGCGTGTATTTATATGATCGAGAAGATGATGGAACAAGAAAAGAAAAAAAAAGATTCCATGCGGCAGGAAAAGAAGGGTGAAAGGTCGATTCGCGCGTAGCCTTTCCACATAAAAGTTGATCGAACAATTGGGTGTACTCTGGTGTGGTACAGAGGGCAACGAGATTCTGAGATATGGCGGGGAGGACAATAATATAGGAAGAGAGTCGCGGGGGGTATTGTGGGTGGGAANGGGTGGGAACGGGGGAGGGGAGGGGAGTGAGAGGCGCGACTACCAGAAACGCACTCTGGTGGGTGGACATAGTCGCACGTTGAGCCCAGAGAGCGCGAGAGCTAGAAAGAGGCAGTGGAGAGGGAATGAGTGAGAAAAAGAGAGGTTAAGCCGCGCGCTCGTGTCGTCCGCGGAGTCATGGAACGACTCCGTTAGCCTGGCGTGGTCGTTGTCGTCGTCGCGGTGGCTCGTTTCTCGTTGGTTCTATCGCGTTCGAGGCAGCCGACGCGCCACACTCTTTTACCTTGGAATTCTGTTATAGATTAAAAATTTTTCCCAGCAAGATATTGATTGTTGCTTTTTATTAATGTAACATTAAAGTGGGAGCCCACCTTTTCCCTCTCTCTCTCTCTCTCTCTCTTTGTGTCCGCGGCTTTTAGAGAGCAGCAGAGCAGAGCCTGGTGTGCGTCCTCCCCCGCCTGGCGGCGGTGTTCCTCGCCGCGAGAGAGGTTCGTCTCGCGGCCCCGCGAGCGCGGTTCTCTTGGACGTTCGTCGCGAGGGAGCGAGAGGGAATCGGCGGCGCGGCCTCGCGCTCTGTGTGTCTCCCTAGCGGAGGCAGCAATGGTAGGGAGGAAAGGAACACACAACCGGTGTGGCAAGGGAGGAAGAGCGAGAGAAAGAGAGAGAGGGGGGGAGGGAGGGAGTGAGGCAACGAACGGAGCGAGAAGACGCGGACGAAAGGGAAGAAGCATAGAGAGGTGTACAACGGGGCGCTGCTTGCTTTAGCTTGCTGCGCCTCCGACACATCGGGCTTTCGGCCGCTCTGTCGGGCGCTTGCTTCGCGGTGATGCCTAGTCTCGTTCTTTCTCTCTCAGTTATTCGCGAAGCAAAGAGGGAGCAAGAAAGAGGAGAAGGATGAGAGCTGAGGTAGAGGAGGGAAAAGGGAGCCATAAGGCGGGGAGAGGAACAACGAGTCGCGGAGTTGCGGGCTCGGTGTGAGCCGTCTAGTGGCGGTAGACACTCGAGTAGTGGGGGAAAAAAGCCTCATCGAGGGAGGGGGGAACGCCCGGAAGAAACGCGGCTTCATTTCAAGTGTGTGCATGTGTCCGTAAGTGTGTGTGTGTGTGTGTGTTGCGTATAGGCAAGAGCATGGGTTTACGGAGGAAGGAAGGATGCCTGGAGGGGCTTTAGGCCGAGTCGTTTCATCAAAGAGAGGGGAATTTGATATCTTTCTCACCCTCTCTGGTCGCCTTGCGCCCCCTTCTTCCCTCTCGCTTCCTCGTTCTCACTTTTTTTACTATTTTTTTTTTCTTTTTTTCTTATTTTGGCGAGTCTCGCACATGCACACCGACATTTTCCACCCGCGCGCCAGCTAATCCGTTGAGGGAGGTATACGCCGAGCCCCGCGAAGGAGACGAGGAGAGAAAGCCATCGTACGGCCTCCCTTCTGCTTCTTTCTCATCGTGTATACACTCATCAATTCCATCTTCATATTTTTTAACATGTATTTGACGCATGACGTGTATTTGTGTGATTTTACGGAAAGATAGATTGATCGGGATTTTTCGATGATGAAGAGACCGCGCGCCAGACGGATGGATCTCCACCCAGCGAGGGAGAAAGAGAAAGAGCACGAGGGCGCACTCGAGAGCGTCGTAAAGAGGGTCGAGAGGGGTTAGAGAAGCGTCGTTGACGGGAGAGGAGAGAGTGCAAAAACGGAGCACCGCGACGCGGGCTCCCTTGTCGGACGGAAGCGGGAGAAGTCATCGAGGGTGAGGAGGCGGGTAACCGGGCAGAGGGGCAAAGAACAAGACGGAAGAAAATGGAGCGAGAGAGAGCGAGAAAGAAATAAGAACATGTATAAAGTAGCAAGAGCGGAAACGGTGCCGTAAATACCAACATTTTTCGTTATATCGTCTTTGCGAAGCCCGTTTTTACAATCATCCCCACCACTCATCTTTCGCCGCCACCTCCATTCCTCCCACCAACTTTCTCCGACAACTTTTCGTGCCCAACTAAAAAATACTTGCTCGTCGTGTTTTTCTACAGCCTCGAGTACTCACGATATACAAGACACGCCGAATACCAACTTTTCATAAAACGACAAAGCCGAAAAGAAGGAAAGGAAAAACAAAGCGAGACGAACGGAAAGAAAGAGAGAGAGAGAAAAGTGAGAGAGGGTGAAAACTGAAATAGCGAAAGTTGGACGAATGCTGTTCAATGCTGCACCCTCGCTGCACCCTTTCCAAGCGGAATACCACCGCCCCTCTCTCTCTCTTTCTCTCTGCCGATCAGTCTTCGTCTACTTTTTCTTCAACGTTCCTCCGCGCTTTCTTTGCCTCTATTCCCGGAAAGTCCGATGCCTCGACTTCCAACCCTCCCTTCTTCGCCCCCTTTCGCCACTCTTCCGACAAAGAATTCCACTGTTTTTCTTGCCGTCTACAAAACGCGAGCCATCCACCATGTCCCCATAATCCTCTTTCGTTCGAGTGAGGGTTTTTCTTTTCTGCTCCGCTTCTCCTCCCTGTCTTTTTTTTTCTTTTTTTTTCTTCTTTTATTAATCTAAACTCCATCAAAATCCGGCAGTTATCGAGCTTCGCTCGTCCATGTTCTCCAGACTTTCGCAATATTCTTATACGAACCGAAGATAATCGTTAAAAACTTTTACTAATTTTCTCTCTTTTTTCCTTTCCAACAAATTTTTCCGCTTTTAGCTTGTAAAAGAAATTTTAATTATTAAAACAAAAATGGAATAAAAATTCCCGAAAAATCTACCGAAGGGTCTGCGTGGATAAAATTCCAGCGAAATTTCGTCAAGACATCAAAGTGCAAAAAAAACACTGAACAATCATTCGAGTCTGCACGAGAAAATTTGGAAAAAAAAAGGATGTCACGAAACGTTGAATTTCGTACGAATATGAGAAATAAAAAGTCCGAAAAGCTGTGAAAAAATTCGCCGAGAAAAATGTGGATTTTCTAGGCCCTCGATCTCCTTTCGTTCGAGTCGACGCGAGAGCAGCTCGATTTTCATAAGTGTCTCGACAATTGGGACTATTTTGCTTGCTTGACTCGAATGTGCACGAACCGCTTCATCCAGTCGCGCGTCACCTCTTTGCGCCTCCTTTGCAATTCTCACAACAGGCCCTTGAACTATTTTTTGTAACGTCCCTCCGCTTCGTTTGCGATTCGACTTCTTAGGCCTTTCGCTTCCCCCGACCTTTCGACCTCACTAGCGTTTGAGTTGCATTTTTTTTTTTTTTTTTTTTT
>JBAJMU010000005.1:1902933-1957471 GCA_037952995.1 Hyposoter didymator | reverse complement strand
TTTTTTTTTTTTTTACCAACTTTTTCCCTATCACGAGAAATAGGAGAAGAAGAAAAAAGCACGTCAAGGAGGTTATTTTCTATAGTATAAGCGAAAGGGATGCACGCCCCGAAGCACGAGCAGCCGACCGCAATCGATCGGGAGTCTCTCTTCTCCTCTTCGACCCTCGCTTGTGCCGCTTCTTCGCTCATTTTTTCCCTCTCTCCCTCCCTTCCGATCTTCCTTTTTTTTTGCTTTCAACGTTTTTTTTTTCTTTTCAAGTCTCTCGGTTGGTACTTTTTCAGCTAAATATATATACACGTGTAATCGAAAGACACTCGGCACTTTCGTGCCATACAACGAGGATCGAAAAATCACTATAAAAACTCTGACCATTTCGAATTTGACGTTCCCATTGTTTATCGTCATCAATTTTTCACTAACTATTGATCAGTATTCAAAAGATTCTTTAAAATCTTGCGAAAAATGACTCCGAAGTTAGCAACGTTGAGATTCAACAAAAAATATTTATTATTTACTGATTTTTTAAAATCACGATAATTTTTCGTGTCGATTAAGTTTTTAGGTTGCAAAAGAGCATCGTCGTCAAAAAGAACAAAATTTTGTTGCATTCCAACGATGCAAACTTCGAAATCATTGCGAACAGCGATAGTTGAATTTTGGAAAAGAAATTTTTTTTTTTCATCTTTTAAAATTAAAATTTAGTTTTTGATTTTTATTCGCTATTCAATTAATTTATTCTCTTCAATTGTAATTTCTACTAAAAACGATAAGTTCTGTTGCCCCAAAAGTGCATCAGCTCGAAAACTTGGTATGAATTTAAAAATTCCACAAATCCTCAATAAAAAGAAATATTTTTCGTTGCATTCCGCAACGTTGCGAACTCGAGCGTCACAATATTTCGAGAAGATATTTGGGGAAAAAAGTGTAGCTAGTGATGTTGTAAACGCGTGATACGATATCCGGTTGGCATACAACGATGAATAATTGTTTTATTGATAGTCGCGGGTGTTTGGCTCGCTCGGATAACGGGGTTTACGTTTAAACAGCAATTGTTCGGTCGCGATGATGGTAACGCGGTCACTCGCTTGCAGATTCACGTCGCCTCGTGGCTCGTGAATATAAAAAGCGAAAAAAAAACAGAACAAGAGAGTTTGGTATGGGAAGCGAAAAAATTAGCAGCAGATTGCGATCTGGTGTTACCTTTTGCTGCAAATCTCTAAAAAGAAAACAAAAAAAAAAAACAAAAAGCTTCGATTGACGAAGAATTTTTCGAAATTTTCAAATCAACTGGATCGTCGCTGGTAATCGGGAAAACTTTTGTGGAGAATCCTGTAGTTCGTGCACGGTCGTAACGACTGCAAGGTTTGCCAAGAAAGACGCGATGAAAAAAAATAAAATAAAAACCCTCAGAGAAAGGAAAGAAGGGAGCAAAGAAAAGCACGAGTTTGCCGACATTCAGTCGTGTTACAGCCATAAGTTAAACCGAAATAGTAAAGCGTATATTGTCCATCGTAGTCTCGTCTATTTGGCTCTCCATTTTTATTATTCCCCATTTGATCTCGTAACGACGAGCAGCAGTCGATTATGTTCACAAAGTTAAACGACGTAATTCCGCGACGCTTTTCCTCTACTGGCTGGTCTGTCCTCATGGCCTGTTCAGTGCTCTCGCGAGACATCTATTTCGCGCATATTTCGAGGCAATAACGTATACGTGCCAAAGCAATATTCTTGCATGACATTCGCTTGCCCGATCCTTGCTTCTATTTTACTTATTTACGCAGCAAAAGGCAGGGCCAATTTTTCGTCACCGATTTCGCTCAAAGTACGAGAAGAAAAAAATTTAAAAAAAACTAATCAAAGTGTGCACGAGATATTTTCTCCATCACAATTTCCATACCGATGGGATAATTGGACAGGACGAACGAGCAGGAGAAAAATGTTAATCTGCGGAGCTACGACAGGCGAAAAAAAAAATGAGCCGCTGCTGACATTCGTTTGGTCGATTTCAATTGAACCTATTCCTCATCAAATATACCGAAAGAAAAGTCTACAACTGCATGATTTTACTTTTCNGGCGCGGAGGCTCAATCAATTTTCATTCATTTTCGTCTCCCGCCCTCGGGAAGCTGGTTTCATAAAAGAAAGCAACGATTCGTCGCGTCGTTGATGTGATCACGATCCAAAAGAGAAAAAAAAAGCTAAATAAGGTGATGAAGAAAAAAAAAGAGGAAAAAGAGCTTATAGTGTCTTATAGCGACCTATGGAGTTCATCGATCTTTATTTCCCGAAATACGTGGTGGAAAGAGGCCGAGAGGAAGAGGCTGTGACGTCATATAACGTAAATTGCTTTTTCTCTCATCTCTGGCAGGAAGACAGAGAATAAAAAATAAAAAAATAAAAGCAGAAATTCTTTCCGACATTGGGGGCCCTCCGTGGGCAAAAAAAAATGAGGAAAAAAGGGGGTGACGTGTGCGACGGGGACGAAGGAAAAAATTGTGGGGACAGGGTGAAAATGCGAATAAAAAAGCAACCGAGAGGAAGAGAACGAGCGGGTTAAAAAAGGAGATTGGAGGGTAGTCTCGTCCAGCCCCCACCGAGGCTTACTTTGTCGAAAGCGCAAAATCAATTTGCATTATTCGTTGAAAAGCGTGCGAGGGGTTGGGCAAGAGAAACGAAAGAGAGTGGCAGTGGTNCTTCAAGCGGTGGTGGTGGTGGTGGTGGTGGTGGAGCGACGTTAGGTCGGACGAACGCGGGACAGTGTGTGAGAAGGAAGGAAAGGGTGAGACGCGGAAGGAGGAGGCAAGAAAGAAGAAAATGAAAAATCGAGAAAGAATGAAAAAGAAAAGAGAATTGCGAAAAACGAAAGAGAGATGTGAGACTGAAAAAAGTGGCCCCCTCGTCTGCTCGTCGATTTCGCCCTCTTTCTACCCCTACGGCCGTCCTCTAACTTGGTTCCCCACCCTCGCACATCCCTTCCGCTTCCACCATTTTATAAATACATATCTATGTATGTACGAGCCCGACTTTATGTACAAAAGTGTATCCACCGATATATAGATATATCTATTTGTGTGCGAACACCGCCTATGAGGCTTTTCTCGTGGTACGACGCGAAGCGGAGGCCGATCCGACCCCCAGCCCGATCGACCCCCTTTTATCATATTTTCGTACTGCTCTCTTTCCAACCGATCGAGATCGAAAGACAGAGAGGGAGAGAGCGAGACGCGAAGGGCAAGGCGGAAGGAAAAAGAAAAAAAAACGACGGAACGCGGAGAACGACGAGAAGCAGGAAGAGAACGAGAGAGAGAGAGAGACAAAGACAGATAAATTGTAAGGGATGAGAAATGAAAAAACGGCACAGCGTAATACGAACCGACGTTATAGCCTCGTATCCGTACGGCGTCTTTATATTTTATGCATAAAGTCAATACGTTTTTTTCCTCTTTTTTTCGCATACCTGTACGATTCGCAATTTCACAAGGGTCATTACTGTAAAATTTTCGTTCTATTGCTCGTGCAAAATAATCTCCTGACATTTTACCTCAGCAGAGACTTATGTAACACGATAAAAATGTATGTACGTGTCTGTTTAAACATTTTCAAGTTTCAATAGAATTTCTAACAGTGCCAACTTCAGTTTTGAAATTTTTTATTTCTTCCCAAAATTTCTTGATATTATTTTTTTCATCATTTTAAAACGAATTTCTCGAAAGCCAACCCTTGAGGGGCGGGAGGGGTTGAGAAATTTTCTTTGTGTTTGAAATGAAATTCGTTGCCGCAATGCTCTTCGAGGAAATTAATTAGGCACGTGTTTCGGGGTTTTTCGAAATTCGACCCCCAAGGGATGATGAAGTTCGTTTGTGTTTGGATTTTTTTTTCTCTTCAGATTCTTTTGAGACTCGGTACGAAATTAATGAGACACGTGTATCGGCGTTTTTTGAAATTTGAGCCCTAAGGGGAGGCACGGGGTCATAAGGTTTGTGTTTGATTAATTTTTTTTTCTGCTCAGATTGCCTTGAAGGAAAAGGAGAACGAGAAAATGACCATCAACGCGAACGAAGCCGCGGGCGGAAAGCTAGTTCTGAATAATATGCTTGCGAATACAATTTTTTTTGCTACGACCGATTGATGTATAGACTCTCTCGGAAATATATAGACTTTTGATGTGTATAAATAGATTCAAATTTACTTTTCGTATCTATTCTCACGGATATAAAGTTCATGCTAGATTTGCATAAATAAGTTGGAGATGACACAGGGAAACGCACAGCACGGGTCAAATATGAATATTTGAGATTTTTCTTCGCAAAGGACAGCTCGAGCGTCATCGACTACATTTTTTCTTCATTCCTTTTTTCCGGATAATCAAGAATTATTGTGCGGCGTATAGCGAAGCAACGAGCCTCGTATAATCCGCGTGAACATTTTTTCAACAGTTGAACGTGTACGCGCGAAAAATGACTGACTGAGTGCAAGTTTTGACGGGAGCTAATGCAAAGTGTAATTTGCACGAACGGAATATTGCACATACACAAAAAATGTGATAAGACTGGTTAAAGGCGATGGACGCGAATTAATTGTCACACTAAAGACCGAAAACCAGTGTTTTTCGAACCTGCACAATTTTTCATCTCAAATTTTTCACACTGGAGTTCGCAGCGTTGGGGTCCAATGAAAAATTCTTTTTCTTGTCATTTTTTGTTCAATTTAAAAAAAAAAAATGAAAATTTTCGTATCGATCTTGAATTTGGATCAAAAAAAAAAATTGTTTCATTGTCCTGGTTAAATGCTGAAAAAGAATCATGAGCTCTGCTCAAGAAAAACCAAGATTTCGTTGAATTGGAACGATGAGAAAACTCGAAAATCGTCCATAACGCAATTGTAAATAAAGCTAAAGTTTCCGTTATAATTTCAAACTAATATAATTTTCACCGATTGTTTGACATTCGTTTAAAACTAAATTTTACTTTCAGATATTTTCATAAAGTCAAAGAAAGAAAGCGTGGTTGAACGAATGAAAAAAAAACAACACCAACATGAAAAGAGGATGAATTTGGAAAAGCAATTACGAGCGACAGCGATATAGCCTGCTATAAATTTATCAAAAGAACATTTCGAGAGTGCAATTTTACTGCACGTTATTTTTTCTTTTTTTTCGTTTTTTTTTTCATTTCTCATATCGCTTTCCGTTATGTACACTCACACTCTTGTTTACCAACTTTTCCGCGCAATTTTTACTCCCGCGTCTATATACATACACGAGCGAAAACGTACATAAGCAATGCAAAATGTATATATTTGTATATGAAAGCGTTAAATTTAAAAGTCCGTTCGCCTGGCTCGGGAAGATCGTCCATTAATCATAACAAGGACTTGCGCCGGTGGTATAATCCTTTAGAGCTACTGCCGTTGCCAACGAGGAATTTTAAGTTTTTACCAAACCGCCTGCTTCGAGCGCGAGAGTAAAGATCCATAGGTATGCATGAGCCATAGATACGTAGGTATTCACGCCCGCACACACACACACACACACACACACACACACACACACACACACACACGTGAAAGCGATAAAAAGCTGTTCGGAAACGTGGGGAATACGAAAAATGGAGTGTAAAAAAATTCCGCTGATCCATCAAGTTATTTTTTCGTAAGAAAAGGTACAGCAAATGCCATGGAAATATGGCAAGACGAAAAAAAAATTCATCGAGGTTTTTTTTACGAAAGCGTTTGCGAATCGTAGGAAATATGCAAAATTTGCTGTTTTTCGAATTGAAAATTAAGCAACTAAAATAATTGACGTTGCGATGAGATGAGTGCATGCGCCAGAGTGAAATTGTTTTTGCTCATTTTTCCTATCGCCATCTACGAGAGAATGAATAATGCAACAAGTTTACGCGGATCGAGTAGCAAAAGCGTATTATCTCTCGAGAGGTACGAGAGAGAAGTGTGAGCGCGAAGGAGAGGAGAGAAGGGAGGAGGCGTGAGAAGAGCACTGCGTAGAGCTGGCAAAAAAAAAAAATCTTCGCTGCTGCCGAACACTTTTCAACACAGAGCTCGCTCTCTATACATAATTATATCTGTATATATGTCTGAATAAATACATATTTATGTGAATACCGATCCAACGGGAGGAAAAAGGGACAAACCGCCCCCTGCCGCCGTAGTACTTGGCTGTAATTACGCACACAAACGAACCAAGTGTAATTGTGCACAGCTCCATAAATGTGTACACACTTTCCATACGGTCTGAAAACTCGAGCAACGCCTGCACGTGGATTCATATGAACAGTGGCACATGACGGTGAAGTGGCCGGAAAAATCTCTTTCATTTTTAGTCAATTCCGACTGTACATCATGGGATTATGAAAAATACAAGAAAAAGTATTTTCAAAGAGACCGGCAGCGATGGGTACGAACTGTGTGTGCCGATTGAGCGATCTCGCCGAAGGTCCGAGGAAGCCTGTGTGTGCGTGCGTGTGTCATTGGACATGCGTTGCTTCCCGTTTGCAAGGTTCGCGGTCAACGAAAAAGTAAACAAAGCCCGTTCACCCTCAGTTTCTCAAAGATCGACTGACCATAACGAAATTTTTTTTTTTAAATTGGAATAAAAGATTGTTCGATCTTGTAGACTTTTTGCAATAATTTTTTTTCCCGTTCTTGGAATAGTTTCAGTGAGAAATAGATTCACGAAAAAGATATTATTTTTTCAGGTCATTTAATTACGAAAATGGGAGACGAAGCAGTGGAGACTTTGCACAGTTTATAAGGTCATAGCACGTGGCCTAGTATGTGGTCGTTTTGAGGTTTTAACAAGTTTGCTATTGTTAAGAATATACGTAAACAACGATGCAAAAAAAATCAATGATTATTGTAAAAATGTTTCGATGGTAGTCCGTGATGAATGAATTTTTCTATTGCTCTCTCTCTCCGTATGTACGAAAAACGCTGGAATTTTAAAATCGAGATTTTGCATTTTTGAAAACTTAAAAATTCTTTAGAAAATTGCTTCGAGAGATTTTTGCCTCAGTTGGCGATGCACATTCGCACCAGTTCGCGGCCGAAGGCTTGGCTACCGATCTATAAAAATCCAAGACGAGTAAATACATCGGAATCGACTATTCTATCATTTTATTTCTCGATTAAATATAATGGCGATGTATATATAGGTCGAAGGATAAAAATATCCAGTTCATTCGTACGTACGCTGACATAATAACGCGATTCGATTGGCCTACATTAGATATTTATTTTCGCTGTCTTTCTTTTTTCGTTTCTAGCTCTCGCTCAGTCTTTCACGTGATCTTTGTATGACACACATTTAAAAATGTAGCTGTCGAACCGATCGATTATTGCGGCAAGCACTCGTCGAAAAAGTTTATAAAAACCGACATACAAGCGTTGAAAAGCTCGTTGCGGGCCGGTACTTTTGTAATTAATAAACTCTCGTGTCTGCGAGTGACCGATATAAACGTCAGATAGGATATTCTACAATCGTCGAACACGTTTTCAACGATTTCCATCGATCTAGTATCTTGAATAGCGATGAGAAAAAATGAGGTAGTGTAAAATCGTTGGGTACTCGAAAAGTTTCAAATTTATGCTCAAAATCTTGTGTAAAAAAAGAATTTCGAAAAATATAGGATTCTACAATCGTCGAGCACGTTTTCAACGATTTCCATCGATCTATAGTATGTGGAAAAGCGATGAGAAAAATGAGGCAGTGTAAAATCGTTGAGCACTTGAAAAGTATCGAATTTATGCTCAAAATCTTGTGTAAAAACGGAATTTCCAAAAATATAGGATTCTACAATCGTCGAGCACGTTTTCAACGATTTCCATCGATCTAGTATGTCGAATAGCGATGAGAAAAAATTAGGCAGTCTAAAATCGTTGGGTACTCGAAAAGTTTCAAATTTATGCTCAAAATCTTGTGTAAAAAAAGAATTTCGAAAAATATAGGATTCTACAATCGTCGAACACGTTTTCAACGATTTCCATCGATCTAGTAAGTGGAAAAGCGGTAAGAAAAATGAGGCAAAGCAAAATCGTCGGGCACTTGAAAAGTTTGAAAATTTATGTTCAAAATCTTGTGTGAAAGCAGAATTCTCAAAAACAAATCGACACGTGCGTGTTGATGATGTAGTGAAGCAGCCCGGTGAACTTGCAATTGAATAAATATTCAAAGTTCAAAAGAATGGAATAATTTTCAAAGAAAATGAAAACATTGACATCCGCAACATGAAAATCGTCAAACAAACGTTTTCATGAATTTAACATTTATTCGTGAATTCAAACTCTAGCGGAAAAACTGCTATACAAACGCGACACCACATCACTCTGTCGTGTTGTTGTTTCTCACTCTCGAGCCGCGATCGGAACGAACGAGAGCGAGAGAAAGAGGGAGGGGGGAGAGAGAGAGAGGAAGAGAGAAAGGGTAGCGAAGCCGGCCTCGCAGAGGTTACTCAACGCGTGAGAGTTTCCACGAGAGCGCCGACCTTCGCGTGGTCTGACGCGTCATACCTATACGGGTAATACCAGTAGCACTTGTATACACCGCATAGCATGCTAACACCATACCGAGTTACATGTGTACGCGTCCAGAACCGGAAGTAATGAAAAAAAAAAAAACTTTTACGAATGTTGTTAAAAAAATCAATGCCCAATAAATGTTTCGACGAAATAAATTAAAGAAGTCGGAAGAGACGATGAAAATACATGTCCAAAATTTTTCAGCGCGTCACAAAAATAAATAAAACACTTTGGAATATTCCGTGTCGAAATTCCAGTCGCTGTTCGAACTTTTTCGTAACAGTTACTTTTTCAATGATTCGAACTGTCGATCGATTTCTCAGACATTCTGGAATTTTTTCACTGTCACGGAAATAAACCGAAAGCAGTTCTCGAAACTACGAAAATTCTTTGGCAGACTTGCATCGAAACGACGTATCGAAGCTCGCTGCTGATCCAACGACCACGTGAATGATCAGGATTTTTCGAGATTCCAAAAATCAGGAGCTCTAGGTAGTAATAGTTTTCTTCGAAATTCAAAGAGCGACCTTTTCCGCTGAGTTCTCCTCATATTTCAATTCGCTTCCAAGAAATTCCGAGCCATTGACGTTGGGGAAAATAAATCGAGATTGAATAAAAATAAAAAAACTTATTTCTCAAAATTCTTTCGTATATAATAAAAATACCAATTCCCCGAAGAATGACTCATGCTTTTCGAAATTTCGACATTAAATATTCCCGAGCTAACCATTCCTCAGAGCACATTGATTGTTCAACGGAAGTGAGAGATGCTTGTCAGTATTTTTTTTAATGGCTGAGGAAAAACACCATTTGTCGTGTGACTGTTCCATTCAAGACTACAACCATAATCATGCTTCCTTAATGGAAGGATTTGTGGAGACTGAGAAAATTCTCCACCGAATAAAAAGCACGCTGAATTTTTATCTAAATTTTCAACTTAATTCGTGCCGAACGTCTGTATCGAATTCGAATTGATTGGAAATGGAAAGTAAAAAAAAAAAACGACAAAAAGTGATGATAAAAATAATGATAATACACCATGAATGTGAATTTCCTTGCATGGATTTGTGCGATGCGAGCAAAAGATTCGAGTTCCGCACGTATCGGTCCTCGTTTTTTTCTCTGCTTGGTCGTTGCATGCTATAAACTTTGTTCCAAGAACTGAACTTTCTTGCACATGAACGAGAGAGAGAGAGAGACAAGTTTCGATGAGGCGATACGATAATTTCGTCATTAAAAATTCGAGATATTGCAGTTTTTATTTCGTCATGTCGATGCTTTATATCCCGATCGTAAATGTACCAGATTCCGATTTAGTTCGATCTCCCGATCGTTTTCAACGTCTTCCGAAACGAATTTCTCAAGAACGAATAAATCTCTTAAAAATCGAAGCTTTTTTTTTTTAGATTTCTCGTATCTTTTATCGCCGAGTGGCATTTACTTGATTCACGATAATAAAAAAAAAAAAGGTAAAAATATTTGTTCGAAAAAGTGACTCCTGAGGAAAAAACACGATTCGAAAAACACGGCAAGTACAGTCGGCCGAGAAAATCCATACGAGTGAGAAAATTCATTTGATTGAAAATGAACATTTCGACGTCACTCGCATCTTCGTGTGTCGAGGAATTTAGTATGGAAATAATTTTTAGGTCGGTAAATATTTTGAATAAAAACGCTCGTTCATATGCAAATGAAATAATTATTGATAAGGGTAAAGAAGAACCAACGGAAACTCAAATTTCAGGTTCAAACTCTCGACTCAATTGCCCAGATCTTTTTATCTTCGAATTAATAGTATGAGCTTGAATAATATTGATAACTGTTATCAATATATAAATAAAAAGCAGATAAAAAATCGAGTGTTTTGAGTTTTTTTTTTGCTTTTATTAAGCACAGCCGAGAATTCAAGAAAAAAAAACAGTTCGTTTCACGGTCAGTATGATTAGATGGGGAATCGTCTATTGATACTATCCGAAAAAAAGTGGGCGATACATCGGAGATGGACGATTGTACGTTGCAATGACCTGGCAGCGAGAGATTGGCAAATTTGTCGGTTCCACGTAGAGCGACAAAGATAATAATAAAGCGAAGGGGCAAGAGACGAAAGAAACGAAAACATGGAATAATTCATGTTTCATTCACACGTGCTCGTCTCCGGGTTAGCTTCGCGCCATGACGAGCGTATTTTAAAGTTTGGACTACGCACGCGCCTCAATGGAATAGCGAGGTCGCTCGACACAGGCGTTCGTACGGTTACGTTGTAAAACATTACTGCGACAGACGAGAATTAGCGCGAACGGTGTGGAGAAAGAGAGGGAGAGAGAGAAACGCGTCATAAACGTTTTGGCCGAGGATTCTCTCGCACATGGATCGAATTCACAGAACGAAACTTGATTCTTAATTGTTGCATTACAATGAAAAGGTGTACAGAGAGAGAAAGAGAGGGCGATACGCGAGTGCTTGTAAAAGCAATCTCGACGATCGGTTACGAGAGCACACATGCTCGTAAAACATCGTCATCCTCAACAACTCATTCTATCTCGTTGGCTCACCGAGGGAGCATCGTTTAATTCGCCCCGGATATGCAAACTACCTCGAACGTCATTCGCTGCACGACAAAATGTCAAATAATAATAACTTTGTAAAATAATCATAATAATAACGTGCAGAAAACTGAAGCATCGGTTGACATAGTTTCAGAAAATCATTCTCTTTTGATGCCTCAAAACATTTTTTCTCTCCCATATTTTTATCCATAATCTCCATTGGTTAAAAAATAAACAGAATAGTCCGAAATTTGAGACAGATTTCATCTCCACATCGTTCGGTCGCAGGGACTCCATTTTTGCTTCCTCATTGAGGAAACTATGTGACGGTGAACATTTTTTTTTATAGTTTTCAATTTCATGAGCTTAAAATGTCGCAAAACATCGGCGAATCATATATGTAGAAAAAATGTCCCGGTTCGTGTGTGTGTGTGTGTTCTAGCTCTGTAAATTTCAAACGTCCATAACTCGAGAACGGTTTGAGCTACAGGACTCCCGTTTTGCACAGATGTTAATCTATACCAACTCGTCATTCTCTGAGAATTTGGTTGGAATTGCCATAAAAATCCGAACTCTACGGCATTTTGAAATTTTCAAAAAAATATTGTCATCGCTCTGACCTCGACAAATTTCGAGATTTATTATTATTTTATTTTTTTATAAATAGAGTTTCATATTGAGAAGGTTGACATTGAATTTGGAAAATTTCCGTTGAACGGATTAAATTTTATGGTTTTTCGAATTGTACGAAAATCTTAGTTTTTCGATAAATCGTTAAATCGCTTTTGGCAAATTTTGTGGAAATATTGTGTGTATAAGTCTGTGTTCTCTGAGTCATTACTTTTTCGAAAAGTTGGCGAAATTGTGTAATTTTAATGTAAATACGGAAAACGCTGCAAACTGCAATTCTGTGAATTGCTTCGTCGAGATGCTCAAGATGCAGGATGCTTCCTCTATGAGGAAGCCAAGATTATAAAAATTTAGTTCCTCACAGAGGAAAATTTGAACTTCGTGCATCTTGAGCATCTTTGGGAAGCAATTTGCAAATTTCAATTTGCAGCCTTTTTTACGGATTTTCGCTTAATTCGAGAGAGAAACAAAAACGTTCATTATTTTCAAGGTTATTGTAGCAACGATTTTTCGAAACATCGTAAAAGCAAAGAAAAAAAAACTTTCAATATTTCGATCGAATTCGATATTCCGTTCGGTGACAGAAATTTAGTGTCGGAAATAAAATTATTCATTTTTGCGATTTTAAATGTTGGGTCAGTGTTCGCTATTCAATTAATGTTCCAATAGGATTTCGTAGAAGCTCAATCGATTCAGTTAACTCTGTCGGGAGGAGACGTTGATTGATTATTTGCATTGCGTTTAAAAACCGTTCATCAAAGTCGACAAAAAATGCTCTACCCTTAAAAAGTGCAAAGACAATAAAGACGGTTGAAGTGTAAGAATTGTGAAAACGAAAAAAATCAATGGATCTCGAAAAATAATGAACGTGAGTGAATTTCAAAAAAATGAAAACTTACGTAAAAGTCAAATATGTAAATAAATCGTGGTGAATCAGCAGATGCGACATTTTTCCGATGTCATCGTTCGAATAGTTTTCAAAATATTTTTTTAACGAGACAGTCAGTTGTTAATTAATGTGAAGGAATAATTATTTCTCTGACTAAAGTTTTACGCCCTTCATTTTTATTTTTAAACGAAAAAGCTTAAAAAAAGGGGAAGACGCTTGAGTGATTGTTCCATTTTGCTGTAGTGACCCTTGGGAGTATGTGGATCCGGAAATAAAATAGATGTCGCGATCTTTGACATTTTCGCCCGAAATTCGAATCGGAAGTCGTATATTTGCAATAATCAATAGTTGGAGAGTTTCCTAAGATTGTCAATTTCGATCAATCGAGCTAATCGAATTTCACGAGACTTTCCAAATTGGATCTACGCGTATTTTTCATTAATTCCACGAATAAGTTGATTCGTGGAAAATTAGAAAACGCAAGAGATTTCGAAGTCTTGGACGTTTTCTTCGAAGCGTAAAAATGCTTCAATGACGAGGAAAATAAACACTCGGAATAACCAGTCCAATTAAAATGAACGATAAAAATTCCAGAATATAAATTTGAAGAAAAAAAAAACAATTATTTTCCGCAAATAACGTCGACTTTCTGTTTCTGATTTACGCGAATAATCCAGCACGTGGATTTACTCGAAAAAAAAGGATCTCGAATAACGAGCAGACTCGCGCGAGCTAAAAACGCCTTCTAAACAATTTTCAACACAAGACGGAGAGACAACTATTTCGAAGAATTATCGCGAATTCTTGGTTCTTCGAGCACGACACCGAACGCTCGTCGACGATATTTTATTTCCAAACTAACGTGCAGCTCAAACGCGTGGCAATGGAAATAAAGAAAAAAATGTATATTCGAGAAGGCATTTAGTCAGAGAATTTTACTCACAGGTAGTATTTTCCTTCTTTTTTATGGTCCGTAGTGGATCGTCCGGAAGAAAGTATACGAAGAAGCCGATGTGAGATTCTACAGCATTTCCACGTATTTTTATTCCCTTTTTTTTTTAAATAATATTCCAGTCGGTTAATAAACTTTCGTCGCTACGTCCCACTCAGAGCGAACGATCGAACGAGTGAAAAAACAAAACAAAAAGAATACTAACGAACGACGGAGTTTTCCTCGTTCGAAAAACGAATAATAACAAAAACAACGAAGGAATAGAAACGAAGAAAATAATCACGGAGAAGGCACCGGTTGTTTTCACACACTATCACCATAAACACACAAACGGAGGCACAAACATCGATGGATGGCGCAAAAGTAGTTGTGAATATTCTGTTTTCGTGGATTTTCCAAATTTAATACTTGATTATTTATTGTTTTGATGCTTCTTTATCACCAATGAGTCTTCGGTATACAAGAGACGCGGCAGTAAAAGCGTTCGCAAACGCTTCGAGTTTCCTCGCCGACACACTCTCGAAAATTTTTAAAAACTCTTTCGCCAAGTGTATAATTGGGATATATATGTGTCACGCGTGTTTTCGTCCGCGCGTTCGACCGGACGAACTGCGAGTGAGAGAGATGCGCGAAGACGCGAAGCCCCGCTGTGAGGAGCGCGGGAGAGAAAGAGAGGGAAAAAAATGTCGGAGAGCGCGAATGGAGCGCGCGCAACTAGCCAAGCACGCTACTCCGCTTTGGCGCTGCGATAGCGCGTTGTGTATATCGTGTGTACTATGACTATGACACGAGGGAGAGAGAAAGATTGTTGAGAGAAGGCGAAAACGTGGACGACGGACGCGCGCTGCCGGTAAGCGATGAAAAATAGAAAAATAAAAGTTGAAAATAATATAAAGAAGCACACTTGACTCG
The DNA here is from genome assembly GCA_037952995.1 of Hyposoter didymator. Classification (NCBI taxonomy): domain Eukaryota; kingdom Metazoa; phylum Arthropoda; class Insecta; order Hymenoptera; family Ichneumonidae; genus Hyposoter; species Hyposoter didymator. Next base: position 1,943,007 of record JBAJMU010000005.1, on the reverse strand, counting down.
CAAAACGTTGACGAATGCGAAACGATCGAGAAATACTCGATAAAACGTGTTTGTGATTTCGAACAAAATTTAAATAACGGAGAACTAAAAAAAAACAAGCGATACACTTTTATTATCGAACTTGCCGGCCGATAATGCGATTCGTTTTGTTTCGTTCGGTAAGGCGCGCAACCGCCAACACACACTCGATGACATAGAGACCACGAGGAGTTTGTACTTGCGCTTGGTCGGCAATGCGTGTGCAAAATGAAAGAGCGAGAGGAAATGAAGCGGCGTAACGTGTGACAAGATGGCCGTAATTCGCGATGAAAATCCGCCCGCACCCAATCAGGTGGAAAATACCGGAATTCGTGTTGCGTGTGTAGTAAACACGAAAGATCGACTGACTGTCGCGCGAGCTGTGTGTGCTCTCCGCGCGGCCCTAAGTGGTTTGACGTTGAGAACGGGGAATATTCGAGGGAAGTGAGCGAGAGAGAAAGAGAGACCGAGGGAGAAAAGAAATGCGAAGCAAAGACGAAAACAGCGGCTCGGGGGATCGTAGGGAGTGGGACAAAGAAAACGACAGGACAGATGGGACCTGCGAAGCAGGAGGAAGAGAGATGGAAGAACGGAAATATGGAAGCAAAACGTGCAAATCGGAGAGAGAGAGAGAGACGAACGTCGGGCCGGAGAGGGAGAAGGGAAATCGTCGGCCGAAGGCAGAAGTGGGGGGCGCGCGATTTCGGTGCTAGAGGGGGGAAGGAAAATCCCCACTTACGGACTCTCGGACGTTTCCCCAGGCGGGAACGCGCGCCCGCGCGGATCCGCAATAAGCTTCGGGAAAGTTCGTCGGCCTTCGGACGGAAATTCTGTATGTACGCGTCAACTACACATCCACGAAGCATCAACCCATCTCTCCCTCTCACTCGCTCACTTTTTTGCCCCTCTCTCCTTCGTGTACCCCATGCATCTTCCCCTCTTCAACATCCACACACACAGACACATACCAATTCATGAAATTTTTCGTCTCGCCGTCAGCAGCGACCCTTCTGTATATACGCTCCATACGTTTCTCAATATCTTCTTCGTACATTCGCACACTCTCGCACTTTCCCAAAGAATTTTTAAAAATCAATATAATGCTGTAGGCCTCGCTTTTTTTCATTTTTATTTTCTTCAGGCTCCCTCTACCTCCCCTTGCTTCTCTTTCTTTTGATTTTCGACGAGAGAAAACTGCGCAATCTTACGTAGAAAAAAAATACAAAATGACCGATTGCAGACGCCAACTTTTTCTCTATATGGAATTCACTATCTCTAGATTGTTGTTTGTCTCGTAATTCTTGATGTAGGGGAGACGCGCGGGGCAGATGATTCCTCGTCTGAATGGAGCGCCGAGAAAGAGAGGTCGGCGTCCTCACCGCGCGTTGGAGATGGTCAGGTTTCGTGGGGAATACTTACGATACTCGTAACCAACACATTCTTTCTTCGCCTCGAAACAGCAGTTATGTGTCTATAGAGTACATGCGTTTATCGTGCGCGTACACATATGTACATATATTATTGCGCGAGTTGGTAAATAAGGCGAAAAATTATTGCGCCTTATTCAGATACGTTTTCGTACTCTTATGAACGCTGTTTGTTAACTGGCATCAATTCTTTGGCTCCGCGCGAAGACTTTTTGCAAACCGCCATGCTCCAGTCTCGCTCGGGCAGCAGCCTGTGGACATTGAGTTAATCCGTCCTAATCGACCAATTGATGGACCCTTCCCTCTCCTTTCGCACAAGTCTTTCTCGCTTTTTCCCGTTGGCTCGGTTGTCGTCGCTCGAAATAAATAACGTTTGCACCGTTTCGTCGAGCGATCGGACGGAGAGACTCGAGACGCGGGCGCTAGCGTTTTACACGTTGGAGAGGGTCAAGGACCCGTTCGGAAACGCTCGAGACGATAGATCGGCCATGATCGCGATCGTACAGCACACATTATTATTATTTTTATATATATACACAAACGCCAGCTCCGCGTGTGTGCATCAAGGGAAGAGAGAAAAAGAGACGCGGGAAACGCGCAGCGCTTCGAGCCAACGCCGAAGGGAGAAATTTTTTCTTTTTTCCTTTCTTCCCTCTCCCTTTTCCTCTCTCACCGAGCAGCTTCAGCTCCCCACGCTCTTTTCTTCCCGCTCTTCGAACTCGCCGGTGCTGCACTCTCCCTCACGTTCCTCGCACTCCGCTCTGCTGGAAAAAAGGGGTTTGTTTCTTTTCCGTTGACCGTACTGCGCCCGCTGTACCTACCAAAGTGGGAGAAATCTCCCGAGTGGCGTGAGATACATCGACGAAACATAAAAATATACCGACGCCGCGCACAAACGCCCTCCACCAGTATTCTTTCGAGCTACAAGACAAATATCCTTCCTCTCTCCAGTGTCCGAGCAAGACAAGCTTATTCGTAATCAAAGGAGATTTCGAGCTAAATCATTTATTTCCTCCGACACCATTCTACCGACGTGAATCAACGCTCCAAAGTCCCGTTTTTCACCGTCGATACAGCCAATCATTTTTTTGCACTTCCATTGTCTTTTTCGAAGCTTCTCGAGAATTATTTACCATTTTTTCTCTCGATCAATTCCTCGTATCGGAACAGACCCGCCCATCCCCCCAATCCGTTGCGTATCGAGGGAAAAATATGTTTTTTTTCTTGCCCACAAACTTAATTAAATCTTCCTCACAATAAATATTGATCTCCGGTACTTCACGAATACGTTCGGCTGTCAATTTATAAATTTGGTCAGCACTCCAACGCTTGATGGTAAAATAAATAAAAATGCACAATATTCATTAAAAAAATTATGAAAAATTGTTTTTCCTTTGGGACGCAGCCGATAAAATAAATCTTCTACTCCGTTCGTGGATTTTAATCACCTTTTTTTTTCATTTCCTACTTTTCTCGATGTTTCGGTCGGAAAAAAAAAATTCTGCAATTTTCTCGGAATTATCAAATTACAAAAAAAAAAACGGCAAATTGAATATTTCCAGATTCTTCTCGAAATGACAAGTTCTTTTGCCTTCTCGATCCAATGGACTGCGTCGATGTTTTTTTTACACATTGAATAAATAACCGTCACTGCAAACTTTGTCATTTTGATAACCAACTATTCTCACCTTGTGTCTCCGAGTTTAAAAAAAACGTCTGAAAAGATAAATGGCGACAGTATCGCGGAAAATATATAAGGATTGACAGAATATTCGCGAGTTAGTTATACCGGAAATGCGACCAGCCCAGAAGCGGAAATAAACGCAAGGAAAAATCAATAACGAGATATAATTTTCGTGCTTTTGAAGGTTTTTAAAATACACATGGTCGAGATTTATTGAAAACCATTGATGGAGAAAGCTCGGGTTTTTATAAAATTCAAAATATGGCTTGATTAGCTGCGATTTAAAAAAAAATATCAAACGTTCAACACCCAAGTGCAGCCCACATGTGAATAAGGGAAAAAAATGGTGAAAATAGGGAAAGATTTGGAAATGCATCAACACTCAACAACGGCCGGGCGTGGATGAATTGTCACAGCCGTATCAAAGTACATTATTCGTAAGACGCAAAAAAAACCATTTATTTAATATTCAGGGGGTTTTTAAAGCAAACGTTCAAAAACAGACGAAACGTGTTCATTTTCCGTTATATTTGAACGATTCCATGGGGTGAGTGATATATAGGATTTAGCTAAATAAGTGCGATGTTTGGAGGCTAAGCAAAGGATTTTCAATCGATTTGCAGCTTTCTCGCTCGACACAGCAGAGGCAAATAGCAAACATGGTAGAAAAGTTTTTTTTTTTTTTAGATTTCCAGTGTTTGGTAATCGAGCCTACGCTCGATCGGTTATTTGCCTTTATTTTTTAATTTCTTTGCTCAGGGAATAGAAAAAAATGTACTCGATTTACCTGATGGACTTGCGAACCCCATGCACTTTTCGACAGGTGTTATCACCGGCCATGATGATGTAAATAGCGATATTTTACATTGTGTGTGTTTCAAGAATCTTCGCGTGTAGATTGCCATTTCCGGTGAGATTTTCGTCATTGCTCTCTCGCGCGATGTCAGCGGCTGGCCAGAGTGTTGTATCTCTCTCTCTCTCTCTCTTTCTCGTTTACTCTCTCGCCCCTTCCAATGTGACCTCAACTCGTTAAGACCACCGTGACATTATTACGACAAGCGCGACAAAAAAGGAAGAAGAAAAAATACCACTTCACGCAAAAAGTTAGTCGGAGCGTATGCGAATTTTGTTTACCGATCGGTCGATCTTGGAAAATTATCGATTCGCGGTACTGATTCGAAATAATTCTTCGTTGCGAGTTTATTTATTACGAGAGGCGTCCACGGTACTGGCGGAAAGAATTTTGTTACATTTATTTCCGTTGCAACACACCGCAGTTACATCGATGTACGCAAATCCCCGGGAAAAAAGATTCCTGCAGAACGAAAAATTCAATCTGCTCTCTCCAACTCTCTCTCTCTCTCTCTCTCTTGCGCTCGCTCTTTTCCGTACGCTTTTAGTCGAGTGTACGTAACGTTGCCCCCACTCCGTGAAATTTGTCAACGTTCGATCTGCCGTTTTCGCTCAGTTATCGCTTCTGTGTTCATCTGTATGTGTTTTTTGTTTACTAGTGTGCTCATGTTCACCGCTATCCCGCAATTATATCCTCTCAAGCGCCCGCGCATACTTTCCCGCCCAACGGTGACGTTTTTTAGGTTAAGCTCAAATGCTCCAATAATTAGCTCTCTCAATCGTCCAACCGTCTTTCAATTTTACCCACTCTTCCACCCTTTGAACCCTCCCTCTTTTTTCATCAATTTTGTTTGGCTTGCCCGCTCATCGATTATTTGCCCCAATGTGAACAATTGTCTGGATATTCGGATCCAGTTATTCACGCATTTTTTAAATCGCGTTGCCGGATTCTTTGCGGGACAAATAAAGTTTAACGTCGATTGAGATTCCAAATGATTTATTAGTCCTTGCCAACTTTTATTTTTGGGATTCCATCGCGTTATTCCAAGGCGTCAGATATTTTTGCTCATTGTCGAGAATACTCGAAAATTTCCGTCGTTTTACTTGCGAAAGTTTGTCTGTTTTTTTCTTCCTTTCTTTTCCTCTTCGAAATTGAACAAGATTCCGAGCGAAATTTGGAGGAAATAAAATTTCGAGTAAAATTATGAGAGCCGCGACTGTAGACATAAAATTCCGAATAAAATTCCAATTTCCCAACTGTTGCGCAAAGTTATAGATACGCAAACGCGGGAGGAAGTGCAAGCGCGAGAGACAGGCGTGGTGGGAAGTTCAATGAATCGCTTTCTGCATCCCGGAAGTTGTCGGTAATGTAGGACGCAGCATTGCCGATTGGCGTGTCGGACGCTGCGAGCGCGACCGGGCGAGGCCCGTATTCCCGCCTCGAAAATTGCACTTTTCGTGACGCCGCGAGAAAACTTTTTTATTTTTCGTTCCTGTGCTAGATTGTCCACAATAATGGATGCTTTAGTCAAAATAACACGCATAAGCTGTGCCTCGGCAATTGAGACAAAGTTTAGCTCGCGATTCTGATTTTTACTGCAGTCGAAAAAAATTTAATCAATATTTTGGTTTGTCGATTTATTCTTTCTAATGGTATAAAATGGAGAGCGCACCGTTTTGCGTTTGCTTTCTGCAGCTGATTTTGACAAAAAATGTAGGGAATTGGATCTGGAAAAAAACTTGGCATTTTATTTCATTTTTCTTTTTCTTTTCTTTCTCGCATACACTTTTGATCCCTTCACAACACTGTCTCGATTGGTAATCAAGTTGGAGCGCGGGGGGAGAGGAAAGGAGGGGGACAAGAGTTGCAAATCGTCAAAACGGATTTTGCACGCGCGATCGAATTTGAGTGTAATAAAGAAAAGAGCGGGTCCGCGAGGAGAGGGTGCAGAGGAAAAATTGTCAGCGACCAATCGCGCAAATTCCATTCCCACCAAACCTTTCCCTCTCTCCTTCGCCATAATTTTAATGCGTTGTTTTCGTCGTGCAAATTCCAACGCAGTAAAGCTTCGTTATACGTTCCAAGAAAAATGAGGAAAAAAATGAACGAATTTTCCGATCGAAAATCATGGCACGTCGTTCTCAAAATTTCGCCTCACCAATTTCCTGACGTCACTTATATATTTTCACATTAAATCCTGTCGTTCGAGTTGCGAAACGAACTTTATTTTTTGCTTTTTGGCGAAATTTAATTTTTAATTTGCATTTCGGACTCTGCGATGTTTTTAACGATTTTTCATCGTCGCCTTTGAAGAATTTCATTTCATCACTATACAACCAATCGCTCGCCACCAGCAATCTTATTGGATTTTGAAATAATCATTAGCAATCAAAAATGTAAAAAGCTGTGACTGCGTCAAAAGAGTTCGGAGTGTGTGTGGCATCGATGTTTTTACGAGAGTAGGTATATATGTATAGACTCTTTAAGGAAAGAGAAACGATGGTGGGCGTAAAGCACACGTGCAGTTGAATTTCCAGCAACTTCTCGGTCGGTTTCGAGGTCGGGAAACGAAGAGTAAAGAGAACGAACAAAAAAAAAAAAGAGAAAAAAATGGTAAGAGCTTATCGCGATACTCTATGCACACAGCGGAGAGAGAGCGATGAGCAAAACATTCACGAATCGTGTAGTAGTTTCTGACCTTATCGACGCGTACGTCACTGCCTCCCCCGTTGGTTGAGCGCACACACAAACACAAAACACATCGAGTTGAATTGAAATAAAGGAAAAAAAAGGCAACAAACCAGCAACGACACGCTCGTTACTTCAGATCGAGCAGTTTTGTATATGTTTTAAAAGAAACAGAACTGAAACACTATCATGGTGAGCTTTGGTATCGCGGATCCAAAATAAATACATGTAGAATATTAAATCTCGAGTCTCGACTACATATTAACCACGTTTAATCCGTTCACCACCGACTATTCGCGAGAAAAAAGAAAGCACAGTTTTATCTTGCTCCTTTTGTTTTCACCGGTGGTCTCGAGTAAATAATGGTTTAAAAAAAGTAAATAAAAAGGCGAAAGAATACGAGTCGAAGAATGGAATGCGCGAGTGAATAAAAGAAAATAAAAAGATTGCTAAAGCCGATAATAAGATCGACGAATTCCCGAGGGTTCTCGTCGTTGACCGAACTGCACGAAAGGCTTATACGACGGGAGGGCAGAAATGAGAGGGATACGCAAGAGGGGGGCATGAGGGTGAAGAAGAGGGGAAATGCAGGAGAAATTAATAAGAACCGCCTAACGGGATTTTCGAGATGAGAAAAATCGTGCGGGAATTTCGTTCCAGTGTGTTAACACGTTTTATTTTCGTCCCTTTTCTTTTTTCTCGTTCTTATGCGAAGCAATAATAATGTGTTTCTAACCTTAAAACAAAACGACGTTTTCAGGATGTGTCTGCGTTTTCGAATGATCGCTTCGACGTCAAGGAATGGATCAACAATACATTCAAGTCGAGCGAAGCACAGGACGACAAAGATGTGAGTCGTACTAAATTAATAAACTCGCGAAACCTTTCGACTACAAATACACTTATCCACACCCACACTAACATAACACACACTCGCGAAAATACACTTTTTTTACTCGCAAGTCTTGTTTTTTTCAATTTAAGCTACACATTTGTACAGTCAACGACGACAAACTGACGGCGCTCCCATTGAACGGCGGTCAATGACACCATGCGCTTTTTTTTAAAAAGATAACTCTTTTTCTCACTTTTTTCATTTCTCTTTTTCTGCATTGTCGTAGGTGACGATGCACTCCGGCTCCCCATTCGTCTCTGCATTACATTTTTTCATTTTCCCTTTCGCTCTCTTAACCCCTGCCCTCCTTAGCCTCGAACTTTCTTCACGTTTTTTCTTATTTCCAATTTCAATCCAACTGTCGCGAAATCTACGAGCTTTTCAGAGCTGACTCGTTTTCGCACTCAAACAGAATTCACAGCTCTTTTCATCTTGATAAATCTTTTATTCTGCTCAACAGCCAAATGATTCTTCACAACTGCTTTGTTATTATTAACAACAAATGCAAGTTTCCCGTCGGCAAATCATTTTGCTGCATCCATTTTATGCAAAAATGTCAAATAAGAACGATCGGAAATTAATTTTCAAAAAATCAAAACATGAACGTGAAAAATTCGTTCTTGTTCGTAATTCTATAATTTCGGTGGAAAATCGATTCTTTTTTTTGTTATCTTTCAAATTCCCAAACAGGCTTTCGTTGGGGCATTGGTTATGAAACTGCAATTGTACGTGCAACAAGTAAATGGAGCTCTCGAAGAAACCAGTCAACTGGTGCTCTCCGGATTACCCAGAATTCTCAGGGACACGCAGCTTCTGCAACAAGAGGCTCTTTCCCTCAGAGAAAAAATGGTTGTTGTCAAGCAGGAAATTGCGACGGTAAGAACGCTGGATTTCTTGAGGTTTAGCAAATATTGTGTCTCGCTTGCAATTTTTATTGGGAGAGCACACTTTTTTGGTCGCAGGTTGAAAAAGACACAGCCTCGTTGATGAGCACGCTGGAGAGACTCGACAGAATCAAAACGGATTTGCAAGCCGCTACGCAAAGTCTTCACGAAGCCGATAACTGGAGCGTTCTGGCTAATGACGTTGAAGAAGTAATTTTTTCTCCGATCGTCGCTAGCTTCTCTGTAAGAATCAAAAAAACTCACAGCGTTCTTCTCTTTTCTTTTCGCACAAGGTTTTCGAATCCGGAGACGTTGAAAATATTGCAGCAAAACTTTTCAGCATGCAAAAGTCCCTTTCGATTTTAGTCACCGCCGTTGACTACGAGGACAAAAAGATGCAGCTGGAGGGCTTGAAAAATCGCTTAGAGGCGATGGCCAGCCCGAAACTCGTTCAGGCGTTTACAGCCAAAAATATGGGTAAGGCTTCCTCGTAAATTGTTCATTTATCAATACGTTTCCTAATTGCGTCACAAAGTTCACAATCTTTGTCATGGTTCCTACAGAGCAATCGAAAGTTTATGTCAACATCTTCACGAAAATGGATCGTCTGCCACAACTTCTCAAGTATTATCACAATTGTTCGAAAGTTTCTCTCTGTCAAGAGTGGAGACGAATGACGGAGGTCGCTCAGGACGAAAGTGTCACATATTGGCTGCACACTTTTTACGACAAGTTGCTCTTCGAATGGAACGATCAAGTAATATTTTCCACGATCTAGAATCCTTTCCAATTTTGTTTTTCCCGTTTTTATGCGCGTTTCCACGATTCACAGGCAAAATGGTGCCACCACGTATTCCCGAATACATCGACGGAAATTCTCATGGAAATTTATGCCGACGTCCTATACTCTTTGGATCCTAGCTGTGGCGATTGCATCAATATCGCGCTCAAGCAACATTCGAACGCCATGCAATTATCGCTTCTACTGGAACTGAAGCAAATAACTCGGCATTTCGCTGTCAATTTAAACAACGCCGTGGAAAATTCAAACCAGGGCAAAACCTCCGAGGCTAAACTTGAAAATCTCGCCAAAGCCATTTATGCTCCTTACGTTCCTTACGTTATGAAGTACAGCACTTACGAGAGTTCACAACTTGTTCAACAACTCAATTCCATAGAATTTCTTCACGATGACCTCAGCGACACTATCAATTCTTTGTCTTTGAGCATCTCACGAGTTGTCGACTATGCTAACGAAGCCAATAAGAGATGCAAACTTTTCACCGATGGTTGCGGATATCCTGGACTTTTGAAAGCCCTCAACGTACGTTTTTTCTTTTTCAATTACAGAAAATAATGATAATTTGGATTTTTCTTCACGCAGAAAAGGAAATTTTACGTTCAATATGATTTTTTTCTAGATTTTCTTCAACCAATACCTCGAAAAGTACCGATCCGCAGTCAGGCTATTGGAAAGGAGGAAAGTGAAGCACGAAGATTGGAATTTGTTCCAAATGTGTCTGACACTGATGCAAAGTATAGGTAAAAAAATTGATGGCTCATTTTTTAAAAGCCAATTGAGAAAACGAAAATATACCAACAGCAAAATGAGAGATCGATGAAAAAAATGAAACGTATTATTTGTCCAGGCGAGCTCTTGGTTCACGTCGAGCAATTCGAGAAAACCCTCGTCGTCAACATCGTCGAGGCAAACAACCAGTTGTCCAGCACGAACGGGGGTGTTTTCAAGAGAAACAAAAATTTGCTGTTGAATGCGAGCGGTCGAACCGAACTCGAGAATTTAATTGCGTCACTCCAACAAGGTTTGCAATGAATTTAACCGGAAAATCAGGTGCATCAACAGAAAGTTAACTGCTTTTCGTTCTGCTTTCAGAGGACAAAACAATTTTGGATCCGATTTGTAAAACAATCCATAAACTTTGTGCCGATTTGCATTTGACCACATACGAGGTCATTTTCGCTCCAATATTCACGCAATTGCTGCTCGTACAAAAAGCACCCGCTTGGTCAACTGAAAGCGGAAAATCGTCGAATCTCAACTCGGATTTGCCGGATTTCAGCTTCGCTCCCCAAGAGTACATCACTCAAGTTGGACAATATTTAATGACGTTACCACAACATTTAGAACCTTTTTTACTCAGAGACAATCCGAGCTTGACCCACGCACTAAGAGCCGCTGATCCTCAGTACACTCAAGGCTCTACAGAGTCTGGCTTCACTGATATTCTCTTGGGAATCATTGCTAAAGGAACTTGCCAAATGTTTCAAGATCAAAGTCTAGGAATCTGCGAATTGAACGCTGCGGCTTGCAAACAATTGGCTACCGATATCGGTGAGTCCATCGAGATTTCTTCTCTATGGAGATTCTTACTTTTCAGTATTCAGTCACTTCGGGGTAAAAAATTTACACTGCTCGTATGTGCTTCGAAAACATTATCTTGCTGATGAAGGAAATTTGTTTCGTCTTTCCAGATTACCTCGGCAATGTACTGGAAGAGCTGGGACTGTCGCTATCAGAAAATTTACAGCACATGACGATGCTGCTCAGACTGACTCCCGACGATTATCAAACCGGCAGTTCGGGCTGCAATCCTCGAGTCGTTGCTGCAGTCAGACAAATGCGAAATATCGCGTCTTCCGGCTGAAGAGGTCTCGGGATAAGGAATTTTCCAGTCCGACAGTTTTTCTTTTTTTTTTTTTTTCAACGCTCCGTTTCGATTTGTAACGATGAAAATAAAAATTTACTGAAACGATCGGTGACTCTTGGTAAATGTTTCTTTTCCTGGACGGATGATATCCAAACAAGATCGGAAATTGTGGTTTACATTCGAAGCACGAGTATTTCGTGATGACGAAAATATCGTTAGATTGTAAAATCCAAAAAATCAATTCGTTGGAACAGAGCTTCCTAAGAAATAACTGTGAGCCTCATTTCGTGCCCTCGTTTTTATTCTGTTGTTTTTATAAAAATTGAATCTCAAAATATTCCGGATCTTCTTTATAAATTTAGCGAAGTCTTCTTTTCTTCCGACTGATGAAGATTCGTAGCAGCAGTTTTTCCAGGCTCATATCGAATTTAGAAGTTTGTCGGTTTTTCGATCGTCGTCCAGCTAAACGACGAATAAAATGGATCGATTTCAGCACTTTCGGCGGGGCGAAGTTTCGATGCCGAATAAATTGCGCACAGACATCGTATCATTGAGTATATTCGTATATTCATTGAACTAAATGCGAATCGAACGTAAAATTCTGTCAAAATTTTAAAAATGAACTTTTTAAGAAAATTTGATTGAATTTTGACGCTGATTTCCAGTAATTGACTTCTTGAGATCTTACCTCTTCGATTCAAGCCTTATCTGGCTCCTTTTCTTCTTCGTTGATTCCCAGTAATTGTGGGTTATAAAGCAGGATTATTGCGGCTGGAATAATGGCAGCAATGATCAACAGAATTACAACGTAAAGTTTAACGCAACAACACCCGATCATTGGTGACAATATTTAGAAAATGCTGAAATAGACTCGAAAAAACGAGATTGATCGATGGCTTAAAATATTCAAAAAATCGTTGCACGAATGGGCTGTCCTGTCAACCAACGTGGAAAGTCGCTTTCAGCTGTTTTTTCTTCATGCATACACTTTCACATTACATCCAAGAGTTCGCATTACGAAAAATTTATCATTTCGGAAAAATATTGGTCAGATGAATAGAAAAATTCAAATCACGAGCTCTTTGCGTAGCCGATAGTAAAATCGTTGAATTGCGTTTTTCTTGATGAGGAAAATCTTACACGTTCGGTAATGAATATTTATAGATATATATATAATTTTCTCTCCAAACTTTTCTCCCTTCATCACGTCCACATGTACAATTCGATACATCAATCATTCGAGTTTCAATGTACGATGAAATAAAAAGTAATTAATCGTACGGAGTCATACGATCGGAAGAATAAACGAGGATTATTCTAAAAATGCAAAAAAAAAAAATTCGTCCGACGGAAATAAAAAGTGTTCAAAGTTGTGAAACGAACGAATGGCACAATCTAAAATTTGTACCAGAATAATTGTTAAGGGTTCGCCAAATGTAATCACTGATTCGATTCCAACAACTTGATTTCTTCCTGGATTTCGCTTTTTCTCGATACTTTCTCGAGCATTTCCTTCTCAGGATTTTTAATCACTCCGTCCCTAATCTTTTGCTCGAGAGTCTCAATTTCGCGAAGCTTTTTTCTCAAATTCTTGAGTCTCTTCATACTTTCACTCAGGTGCGACTCGCCCGTTGCGTCTTGTCTGCACGAGGTAACGGGCTGGGATTTCGGTGTCGAGTTGACTGCATTTTTCGTCCTACTTGGCATTTCCGGCTCGGATATCGTTGTCTTTGCCAAATCTTCCGTTATCGTATTCCCCTTGTTCTTTGATTTCTTTTTCTTCTTTTTCGAGTCTGTTTGGACCGGCATTCCCGGTATCGTTGCTTTTCCGCCCTGCCCTTCTTTCTTCGCTTTCTGCGCCGCTATGTACTCTGCCGATACTCCAGGCGGATGGGTCGGTTTGTTCTTCAGAAACTGCTTCCCCAGACTCTCGTATCTGAAACGTTGGGCATTCCTCATTATAACACAATTGCCTTAAATACATTCCAATCAATTTTCAACATATTAAACCTCCGAGTCGGCAAAAGTTTGCGACTTTGTTGCACCATTTGTGGAAAATTGCTTTTCAATTTTTCAAGGTAATACAGACGTCATTTTTTTTGCGATGAAATCAAATAATTATAATTTCGACGTTTGAGGAAAAATCATTTTTGTTTGTAAACCTACAAAGGAACTTCTTCCTGAGGCACATATCCATCCTTAACTCTGCGAGGTTTACGCCAAGTACCGTCAGGACGTTGGCTGGCCGCAATAAACGTTCCACCTTAAGGAGAATTTTATAAACATTATTTTCCAAATAAACAATTCAAGAATTTGAATATTTTTTTATTAGCAATAACACCGTGAAGTGGGAAAAGATTGAAGCAAAAGTTTCGTAATTTCACATTCAATAACTTGGTAAGGCATTCGTCATTTCGATGAGACGGTTTGTCAAATAATTGGGAAGATCGTTGAAACAGTAATGAGGAAAAGAGACAGAAAGTCTATAAAACAATTAACGAGAGTGCCATTTGCAAACTGGAGTGTTTGTAATCTAATAATAAAAATAACGCAAGCTTGTTTACTATCGTTGAGGTTATGAATGTCCCGGCGTATACATAATCGTAGCTGAATTGGTGAGTTAATAAAAATACACGAAACGTACCTTGATCGTCTTTGACGTAAGCTGTAGCCATTGTTGTACTGCGACCTGTCAATCGTATGCAATTTTATTGACAATTTAGTAGAAAAAGATTATTGTTGTATTAGCAAAGCATTACGCCATTTTATTGGGAAACTCGAGCAATTTTGCATGGCTTTGTCTTACCGACCGAGGAGATGAAGAAAATTAGTTGGTAAGTCAGTTGCCTGTTGAAAAACGTGCAGCTTACGGTTGGAACAAACGAAATTTGCAGATTCTGGTTGTTGTTTTTGTAATCACATGTGCTCCATTTTATTCTCGACAGCTAGACTCTTCGCATTTCCAAGTTTGGCTGCGATTAGCACGTGTCGGATGAAAAGTCAATGGGGTGTAAAAACACTTCATTTACGCCACGAGAAAATCACTTTTATTCATTTCCCAAGGCAGCTTTTAAACACTTGCAAAAGAAGAAATGGATTGCAACAGTAAATCGTAAAAAGTACATACAATGCATAGTTTTCTTACTTAAAAAAAAAATCTCGTCTCAAAGAAAGCGCTGATGGTAGTCTTTGGTCACCAACGCCTAATTCTCGTATTTGTAGTACTTTTGAAAGGAAAAAATATAAGAAAGCATTAAAAAATGGACAAATTTTTTGATATCGTACCTATTTTAAGGTAATTAATTTATTTCTGTGTTATAGTTCAGCTCACACAAACATATATACATTCTGTATAGAGCACATATACATTTTTTGTTAAATTTCTTATTTATTGAACGAATTGTCGACATTCAATGATTCGGGCGAATTTCAATAACGTGCGTACGTTGACGCGAATTTCGCTCGTTAACGAACTAATTTGTGATTTATCTAAAATTATTTCGTAGAGGCAAAATATATTATTTTGCATGTATGGATTCAGTCAAGTATTTTTCATCCTAAATCAATGCAAGAAATCGAAATGACTTTTCATACGAAATTTCTACGCGCTTCGAGAGTATTTCTTCGTATTTTATCTGGTAAAACAACGAGAATACTTTGGCATCGATATTGACATGCGATATTTGTTCGGCTTATGTCTTTCTTCCTTCCAACACGAGAAAAATCTCATTCGATAAAATTCTCTCGGTTCTTCGACGTAATATCTAAGAATAAATACGAATTTAAATATTATCTACAAAATTAGCATCATGTCGTCAGATTTCATTTAGTTTTTCTTGCCATCGAAGCAATGGTCAATAAAATCGTTACGATACACTAACAAACAAATGAAAAGTCTTGAAACATTCGTCACATTTTCAGCTATATGGTTTTTCGCATGCATGGTAAATTTTCTCTTGAATACAGTTTCGTACGTAATGATATTTTACAAATTGTTCCCGACGACGAGCTCAAAATTCAAAGGATACTCAAAACCGTAAAAAAAAGATCTGGCAGATCCATTCCGCGAGCGTTTCATTTTCTTTCGGAATATTAAGCACACTTTTGAGAAAAGCAACAAAGCGCGCACAAAGAATTAAAATGATGTAGGAATCAGCAGTGTATATGGTCGCGAAAGAGTTGGCGTTTCTTTTCCCTCAAATTCACCAATTTTCGGCACAGAAGCACTGATAACGTTCGTTACATATTATTTTTAACGAAATTTCATGATACACGTGAATTATACGGTTTTCAGGTAGAGACGGTCGATCCTGTTTAGTTTTTTCTCTCATATTCGTCGACTTAGATATAATGGAATGCATTGGAATATTTGTCTAACGATATAATTTATACGAGGAACTCTCACACTAACTCGAACAACATTTGACCTTCGTTCTACAACGGATCTGGTCCCTTTGATGATATCGAGCCCAATGTTCGTTCACACGAAAAACAACAGGAGGCAACATTGATTTTCTTCGAGTGTCGTGAGGGGAAAAATCACGTTCTTCACGTCGTCTTATTAAAAAAGGAAACCGATCATTCGAACCCGAGCTGTCCGAAGGTCAGACATAAATCGAGCGGTCTTTTGCGAATGCTCCATACTTGCCAACATTAATGAACGAGTTCCCGCAACAAATGGTCCAACGTCCCGTACAAAAATGTTATTCTCTCCCGTCCAGTGTGGAAAGAGAAATATAATTTGTTCGTTTATTTCGCTTTTTTTCGTTTCGTACATTCACACACACGATTGGTCATGTTCGGATTTCTTGGGGGAAGGTTTGCGTCGAATTTTTTCGATGAAACTTTTGGAAAATTCGACGATACCAACGAGCTAAGCGAGATAAGTTCTTGAGTTCGTTTTCACCGGGGTATCAGCCATGTTTTCTGCTTCTTTGTTGTTGGTTGTCGGCCAAGCTTCTTCAGCCAAACTACCATAGCGCTGGACACCCGGAAATGGGGGTCCTGAACTCTGCGGCGAATAGTAACCACCTTGCAACTGATAGTAATTGTTGCTGGATGTTGGTGCTTGATAATAATAATCGGAGGCGAGAACGTTGCTGTAGCCCGAATAAGAGCCGTACTGGGACGACGAGTAAGACGAGGAATAACCTCGCTCGCTCAGACTTCTATAAGGCCCCGGATGGTGGGGCCTGTCCTCCTGTCAGACGGGTGTACTGACCGGTGCATTCGTTATATATTCGATGTCACCGATACTCTTGACTCTACGATGACGTTTTCCACTACCGGTTGTCACCGGTCTTGGGGGAAGTTGAGGCGGCGGTGGCGAATTACTACGTATGCTGCTCATGTATTGACACTGACTGGCCAAACTCCCGGTATCCGATGAAGATGACGGCGATGCTTTTTCGCTTCGTGGACGAAGACCAAACGCCCGACTCAATGAGCCCTGAAAATATTTTTTCATTATTACAACTATAGTCTTCAATTTTTACGCCTCAACCTCATTTCCGCTTTGCTCAT
This sequence comes from Hyposoter didymator, assembly GCA_037952995.1. Taxonomy (NCBI): domain Eukaryota; kingdom Metazoa; phylum Arthropoda; class Insecta; order Hymenoptera; family Ichneumonidae; genus Hyposoter; species Hyposoter didymator. Next base: position 1,926,366 of record JBAJMU010000005.1, on the reverse strand, counting down.
CAAACAACCAAGCTCTTGGCTCCAATATTCCAAGTATTTTTTCTTTCATCAAACATTGAAATTATATGAACATCATAACGGATTCAATGGAAGATTAATTGAGGCTGCAGTTTGTTAATTCAATGCCCAAACTGCCGGAGTAGGTCAAATCTAATTCATCCAGCAAATAAATTTTCTTTCGATCCACGAGATCCTCATATTGATCCAACGAATTTATCACTGCTTGGACCTTTCTTTCTCTTGTTGTTTCAGCAAATAGTCTAAGTGAGATCAAGCAACTACGGAATCCAAAACCATGTCTCTAAGCTACGTTGCAGGACGGTTTTTTTTGTCGGAACTCAATCAGGATGAATGGATTCTGGTGATTTTTTTTCACATTGTCGCAGCACTGAAAACTGCTATGAAAATTTTCACATTTTTGGAGCTTTTAAAAAAAATTTTAAACCCAAGGATACGTTTTCTAAACTACTGGTTATTTACTGCTAACCCTGGACGAATAACGATGGGATAAAAAATAATTCAAGACAGATAGAAGGACCTAAACATACAAAGACGATTTTATACTCTGAATGCTAATTTTGCTAGTACTCAGTGCTGCAACGACATTGGTGAATTAGTATTCTCACATGGAAAAACATTCTTGAAAAGGTAAATAAAATATCAAGTTAACTAAAACGCGATGACGCTTGTGTATCGATGATAAAAATGGCAAACCTCGCGAAAGCGTGACTGTGAAAAGAACAATGATTTGTGATCGGATGAGCGATAGTAATGACGTCAATGATTGTATTTTTTCGTTTTTTTTTTTCAAATATAATTCAACATCAAAAATTCCATTCGTCAAACAACCCATTACAATTATCGAAAAAGTTGCACGGGCCTTTAGCGAAATTGGTAAAACATTGAACTTTCCAATATTGACATTAAATACTTTTGATTCAATATTCTCCAATTGCGAATAAAAATACAGCGTTTGGTCACGTTGAAACACATTTTCATGCTACACGGAATTGAGAGTTTGCCTGCCTACTCGAGGAAATTGTTACAACGAACAAAAAAATGAATAGAATCATTTTTTCATCACGTCTCGTCGTTTGAGCGAAAATCAGGATTTAAAATTGGAGGTTGGGGAAAAAACAAACAGGTAATTACAAAATTTCATTTTTTTTTGTAGTCCCATACCTGAGAGCTCCTCCAGGACAACTAGTAAGGATGAGATAGGTCAGTTGAAAACCCGAGCTCCATCCACATTGAAATCACATTATAATTTACACAATCGTCGCAATTCATGCTCAGATTTTTTTCCTTCTCGCATACATATTTTTCAACGTATACACATAGAGATTTTTCAATACTCTATGCATATAAAAAAAAGGTCTGTATATATATGTATCAGAGAAGAATATCGTTTCCACAAAAATGTCATTCACCATAGCGTGTATGATGGAATATTGGATGATTGTAATTACGATTGATATGCATATATGCAATTTCATATATCGGGTTAATTTATGAGATCCTAATGACGAATCCTCGAAATCTCTTTCTTCGTTTTATTTTACATACATATAAGGAAGATTTGGTGTATGGATATTTATATATATACAGTGTTAGGTGTTGGTATCCATGTTCCATTCTACGCAAATGATAATTGTGTTACGAGGGATACTTTTCATGTTTTCCATTTCCTTGATAAAGTTAAATACCAAGTTTTACAATAAACGTAGCAAATTACGGGGTTGTAAATATATCATTCGACAATCAACTCGCGGTCCAAGTGATCCGGAGCTCGAGCACGTTTGTTTTTTCTTTATATCTTTTATATCTTATTGACATCTCACTTTTTATCTTTTTTAACGATCAAGAAATCATTTTGACGTGAGAACACTCTTGATTTTCCTTCTGACACAATTGTTGATGCCGCACTTTAATACGACGGCTTAGGCTCGTTAGCAATCAGTCTTTAACCATTCCAAAAAGAGGGAAATAAAGAACATACGACGATAGAATAATTATCGAGTTTTTCAAAAAACATTATCGTTCTGGCTCGAACGTTTGGGTGTCCGAATATATATATATATTATTTATTTTAATTATGTATATGATGTATATATATATATATAATTCCTTTTTTCAATTCGATGCGTAATTTAACACGTTGAATAATTATTATTCGGGTGATCAGAAGACTTCGAGGCTAGCACGAAAAGTTTCTTTTTTTCTTTTTCCATGTACTTCTTAATTAAGAGAATTTACATAACGATCGCAATAATGATTCGGGGGAGGGGGGAGGGTGATTGAAAAAATGTGGCGTATCGTTCGTCTTTTTGTTTGTCTACAAAATAGGCATTTCGTAATTGCACGACGCTCAATGGATTTTTCGTCGCGAAAGTTCTCAACGGTATTTTCTCGTATAATTCTTCATGTACCTCATGCTGATTTTTCTGAGGCCGATGAAGGGATCGCAACGTATCGCTAATTGACATTGCATCGAGAACTCTCGCGAGAAAATGTGACCAGGCGTGAAGGTTCATCGGGGTTCATTATGTTTACTCAATTTTTAAAAATTTCATGACCATGAGTATTTCTCTCTTTTCGTTTTAACGTAGATGTAGTTTAATGAATGAATGAGTAGTATACCGAACCTTTTTTAGGTAAAGAAGACTGCAGGTCTGCGACGGTCCACAGGATATGCAGGGATAATGACAAATGTTAAGTTGAGTCGAGCCCGTAGCTCACAGCTATGAATAATCATTTTCTCTTACACTCATTTTCCCATTTAGTCTCTTTCTTTTTCCTCTCAATTTATAAAAACGTTTCTCTTCTCTCGAAATATCTTTCATCCATTGTTCATCGGAACTTGTGATTTTATGCGAAAATGAGGAGTATCGAGTTCAATTTAGCGTGATCGAGTGATAACAAGCTATAGTTGGCCACGTGCGATAAACATGCAGGTGAGCAGAGAGCGATGAAGATGTGAAGGCGATTAGGCGATAGGCGCAAATGAGAAAATTAAACGAAAATATATGCAATTAATTCGGTGTATCGATAGCCTATGCATCTGTACGACGATTAATTGTAAACTAGACTGAGAAAGAGGATCGATCTATCGTTCGATTGGCGAACGAAAGTCATTCTTTAGTGTTTCATTTTGATAGAAACTTTGTCGAGCTTCATCCAGAGGAAAACTAATTAATTTTTTGCAAAATTTGGACCACTCGTCGTTTTTTAAATCATTTCGACACTTGCCCTGGATATTTCGAGATTTCCAGCCAGTATTTGACGATCCAACGAATTACAATGAAACTTTACACACTACCTGGTGAAATAGCTTACAGAAATTAAGTGAAATTCTTGGGAAGCTTCATCAATTTCTATCGAAAAAAAACCATCCCGACAAAATTAATTCCCGAAGGTTTTGTTTTTCAATCTTTTTATCCCTCTCTTCCTCTATGCTTACTTATATTTATATATTCATATGTATAGATAAACGTATAAAAGAATCATGCAAAGAATCGTGGTCTAGAAGAGTCGTAGACTGTACGTTACCCTGAGGCTCGATCGTCGTCGGTCAATCGTGTTAGAGTTGTTCGCTGCCGAAGCCATGTGTAAAGCCGAGAGGGAGCTCTGGTGATGTTGCAGGTGGAGCGATCGATTTCCACGTCCCAAACTTCCACCAGCGCTAACGGTGCTCATCGGACGTGCTCCTGGATGATTCCTTGGGACGACCTCCAGCTGACTTCTACACAACACACGCACACACTCTCATGCATCCCTTTTGCTTTTTCTTCTTCGTCTATTTTGTAAACGTGTTTCGTAACTGGACATATTTTCTTTCGAAAATACGTATTTATACTTGGAATGACCGCGAACACACACACGTTAGGCACGAGCTGCAACGAGAGCAATATTTATATATTTTCTCTTTTTTTAAACGACCCGTTCTCCGGTCGTCATTTCCGGTTGTCCGGAAAGTCACTTTTTCCGTCTTTTGTTTGACAGACTCGCTGCAGCCGCCCGAAATGCTCATCGATTCATTTATCGTCAATAATGAATAATCTAGTCACAACATATATATACATACACAAGCATTTTTTTGTGCTCCATCGATATAGAGAAACGTAATTATTTACTGGGCTCTAATGCAGCCGAGTTTTCTTTCTCCTCGTTCCTTACTGTTCCTTTATTTCTCATGACGTTCTTGTTTTTCTATGTTTTCTCTTTCATTGAAAACAAACGAGTTGTTTTTTTGGATTTTCTGATTAATCAGTTGATCTTTGTGATCCTCACGAGGTCTCGAAGTTTCGCGAAACTTCAGTTTCGCTTCATCGTACACATTAGAGCCGAATAACGGATTGTGAAAGTTAACATCGAACAGTCAGGAGAATTATAATGTATCATGATCAATAAACAGAAAATAAATTAAAATGAATAAATTGCCAAATGGAAAATCATAGATAAAAGGATAAGGCATAGTGGCGCGATCCGTGGTTCAGACGTTTTTTCAATTTTTCGTGTTTATCGTTATAATCGCTTGCGTTTTGGCATTTGTTTTTTTTTGTTATATCTGAACAGGGATTACACCACAACCACTAAATAACGTGTGCTGTACATAGCGTAGTGCAGTGCAGGCAGCAGCTGTGGGCTACGGCTCAGCTATATTATTTAAAAAAAAAAATAAAAAAAAAATTACCCGATAACATCCGAATCTCTCGTATCGAGAGAATTTTCATTTAAAGGGTTTTCGTTTTGTTTTATCGTACATTTCCGTTATCCATCTAGTGGACTCTGCAGACCCGTGTTTTTAATCGCATTCACAGTTAAACAATAATTCATCTGGAAATACTGGCCGTTTACTTTTTATCTTGATTTCTTTATCTTTTCTCTTTCTTTCCGTTTCCTTTCTCTTGATTCTCATCTCTTTTTTTTTGCTTTGCTTAAGGTAATGAATGTTTGTATATGTACATTATGTCGACTGTATGAGTTATTCGTTTCTACGTGTGTGTATTTTTGGTATAACAGGTATATCGTGTGTAGATTATTATAGTTATATTTATATTTAAGAAAATTCGTGCTCCAGCTCACAGTCTCGTTAATTTCGATCAAAGTTAATGGAACGATCGCGAAGCAATGACTGGGAAAGATTTTTGTGTAGATTTAACGTTGAATCTTCGAAAGCGAAAGGGCATTGCTGTGTAGATTGGATCCAGGAATCCAATGTACACGGTTCAATCTTCTTGAGAAACGGGAGAGGCTGGAAAATCCTTGAATGAGCAAGACGAATGTTGGATAAAGAACGAGACTGTGATCGCTGGAGCAAGAATCGAACATAAGCTGTCCGGAATTAGCCAGATTTGTTGTTGAGGCAAATTTGCCTGATACCGTAGTCTCTCGGAATTTCCTCGTTATTTCGATCCATGAAAGCTCCAAGAAAATATAATTTCGCGGAGGGATTATTATGCCACGAAATGTCAATGTAAAAATGTATTTGTTCAATTCGAATCGTTCGTCACGAAGAAATTGTACGACTGAAGCTTTGGCGAGTAAAACTTTCGAAAGAAAGGGCAAGGGAACGTTGTCCCTGGGGCAAAAAGCAAACTGAAACGAAACTCTTGCTCTGGCGGTGGTTCCGATCGGGCAAGATGCAAAATTGGCCGGAATCATTTTCCCATAAGCTGTTATGATGTCGCGATAGGACTCATCGATATTTGGCTCCTCGCCAACTGCTATCGCGCCCACTGTTTACGAAAATGCTCGAGTACCCCTGCGGAGATTGCCGTTTTTTGGTTGATTTTTCAATGCAACCCAACGAAATTTACGTGGAACGATAATTTCTCGGTTTAATGTTTGACTCGATAAATTTTCGACGCTCGATTATTTTATAAATAGAGCCGTGGACCGGGGGGTTAATAGCAACGACGACGATTCTTGATAATATTTATTATACGATTTTTTTCAAAAAACACGAGTTGGCATTAGCGACGAATAAAAAATAGAAATTGAATCGATTTTCGACCATTAATTGACTATTTTTTTTGCAAAACACTCATTTGATTAGAAAACTTTGAAGCGACCCCGATTTTATGAAACTGATCGAGAGAAAAACGCGATTCGGAACGTGGGAAAGATAATGATTTTGTCAAATTGTGCCCCTTTTAGCGTTCTGAGTAAGTTTCCTTCCTTAATTCACGAAATTACTTGGAAAATGAATGTACGATTATCAACGAGCTACATCGACAGTTTTTCTCAGTTTTCTCTCGTACCTAACGATAAAAAATGGACAAACTAGCATTTACCGGTGTTAAGAGAGGAAAATCGTTTTGAAACCCGTGGCAAAGGCTATCCCGGTGCGAAAACATTGTTTTCTATCTACCTCAATATTTATATCTGACTCAGACTAAACCGTGAATCGGCAGAGCCTCGAGCGTACCCTTTTCGTTTGGCGTCCCATATTATATTTGACTCGAGTCTGTGCCGCAACCATAGACAGTTCGTCGGTAACGATAATCAGAGACTTTCACGAGATTTTGATTGAGAACAAAGTACAATTACTTATTTGACCTGCAAAATTTTTGACAAGACAATTTGAAACGAGATTTTAGTTGGAAACTAAATCGTCTCAAAAATCGTTTGCAGCGTTAAGCCTATGGGGGTAACTTCGTCTATCGAACACGACGAGATTCGATTTGAATTGAGGAAATTAACGCGATGATCGAGAACGCATGGGATTTCGAATTATTTTTGCTTCAGCGTCGAATTGACATCTCGAATAAGAAAAAATAAAGTTGATTGGAACGACACACGATTCCGGCTGGTCGTACGGATTGACCGTCGGATGGTCGAACGTTAATTGCCATAAAGGGATTTTCAATTAGCGCTGTCCAATGTGCCCTCTGGATGACAGTAGATTGAGTACCTTGCTGGCAGTACAAGGGCTTCCAATTCCGCTGTTAGATGTCGGCGTATCATCTGCTTCGCCGGTGGTATACCGAGCGCGGTCGCCATCGTGTCACCTGTGAAAGAGGGCTCGAGAACCACCAGGGCACCGTGAACACCCGAATCTAAACAATGAACGAATATAATCTCGTAACACCTTCATCGGTAAATATTGAACATGGAAAAAACTGACTCGGGGCACAGATCGAAGGAAATCTGTCTGTATCGTGTTCCGATCGAAAATTGTGTTCTCCTTTTCACGACGTTAATTAACAGCATTTGTTGGAACTGATAATTAAATTAATAAGAAAATATAAAATGTAGAATGGAATAAAATATATTTCGTACAGATCAAGGGCAACTTTGCATCGGCTTTCGTTGGAAACTTGTTTTTTTCTTCTAACGAGAGTAATCGATGGCATTTTTTTGGACTGATGATGAAATTTATACAAAAAAAGGCATGGAATTAAAAATCGAAAAATATTTTTCGTTGCATTTCAACGCTTTGAGAGTTTTTTTTTTAAATTCAGAGTGAAACGGACCTTTGAGATTGTCTGCGTATTCCGAGAGGTCAATGTCTCTTGCCCATCTGATGAACCTTTGGTTGGTCCAAACTAAAGGATCCTCGTGAACCTGTTCGCACTGATGCCTCCGAACGGCAAGAGCCTATGAAAATATTGATCCGAACCAATTAATTTTTTTTTTATATTCTGTTTTTTCTTTTGTAATCAAATAATAATGCAAGTTTTTTTCAAGATCGAAAGACACTTACTTGACGATCGTATTTGAGCATTCTCAAAAGATTGATACCGTGCATAATGCTAGCTTGATGGAATTTCCTTGTGACGCCGAGGAGCTTTTCCAGCTCTTTTTTCACCACGTGATCGAGCATTCTCGCATCGACCATATTGGTCGCGAAACTTTCGGAGTATTGCGCGAGCCCAAGATCGGGAAGCCATTCGGAGCTCACCCAGGTGTGGCCGAGCTGGGCGATGCACGGATATCGCACGAGGCGCGGATGTCGGTGCTCTTCGATCGCCAGCCGAAGTTTCTTTCGATGAAGCGGATGAGTCACGCCCAGACCAGCTTCCAATTCCGCGTCATTTAGTTCCAGAAGAACCTGCAGTTCCAACGTCATAATTCCGTTAAATTCCACAATTGTCGGCGGGAAAAAAAAAGATTTAAAAAAAATTGGATCGAAATCGAACAGTTGTCAAATTTTTGATCGTTCGTTAATCCAAAAAATTGCTTTTCTGAATATTCATTGGCTTTTCTCTCGCTTTAAATTCGAAACAGTAAATTATGGAAAAATAATGAAACCAAAAAGTAATGAATGTATTTCGGTGATTTTGTTCAATTAACCTTTCCAGACTTGACATTCTCAGCGCATCGTGGTCCATACTGAGGCATCCCAAGCGCAACCTCGAGCCAGGCCAGGACCGTCGGTGCCCGCCACCGTTCCATTGGAACTGAGGCAGCCTCTCTGAGTAATCGTAATTTTTCGGCGTATCCTTCTTCGGTCAACGGCGACCAAGATCTGTAAGGATCAAAGCCATCAGGCCCATCGTTACCGGCGTTTCCACTGCCACCTCCACTGCCAGTCAAGCCACTGGCTGTATTGTTCGCGGTTTTCCGGTGTCGCGAACGTGCGAAAACTCTGTAAAAGCGATAAAAACAAAGCAAATCAAAGATTTTGTCATTAGAAAATTGATGGGCCTGTCATGGATGTGTTTTTCATTTAGGAAGAGAAGAACAATGAATAAAAAGGAATGAGGAATTTGGAAAACTCGTAATAGTGAAATTGCAGTTTTTATTCGTTACTGACATCTGCCCCTGTCGCATTTCCCCTGGTTTAATGAAAGTAAATCGAATTCATTTGATAGCACACGAGTGGCCCTCCATTGAGCCAAGTAAAAACTCCACCACAGAAGAGGCTTCATTCTCGTTTGCTGAGTTTGATTTCTCGTTCATTTCACTTATTCCCTATTGGCATTACTCTACCTCGTCTCTTTGCCTCTTTCTTTTCTTTTTGCCGACGTCCGTCGCACCCTTCTCGACTCTAGAGGGCTATTATCGATTTGGTATAATGAAATTCACGCTCGCGGCCACTCGCACACTCGTCTAACCCGCAGCTAGGACGACGACTTGAATAAAGAGATCCGAGAGCAAAGAATGAGAAGATTTCAAACATTTAAACACGTCTCTGACTTTTGCCTGAAGAAACTGCTGGAGTTCACCTGCTTTGCGAATCATTGTAGTTGGATAATGAGCGATGGAGGCTTGTTTTTTCAATTGATTAGTTATTCAATATTTTGATCGAAAACTGTCGGCACAATTTCGATTGATTCCAAATTTTCATTAAAAACGGAAAAGTGATGAATTTTTTGTTTTCCGAGTTTTTACATTTTCGTGAAAGTAGAAAAAAGTTGTTGAATAAGTTTTATAGTTTTTTTCTCCCAGAAAGCAGCTGTTCGTTCTGAACACCTCCTCCACAATACTCGCGAAGGCTTTTTTTGTGCAGATTATTCCTCTCACTGGAGAAATAATAGAGCCCGCGGAGAAGCTTCCCGTTAGCCTCATTCTCGACGAGAGTTTCGACTGAAAAGCTCGACTTTATGTTGTGCCAGGCTTCGGCAGCATCTATCATTTACGAAAGAGAGAAGAGCCGAGAAACGGGAGCGGAAGAGGCTAAACCGTGCAGACAGCTTCCGAAATATACGTTGTGAACGATAAACCTCACTGTGTGTGACCGATATTTTATGCACGTTATACCGAGCAAAGACCTTGTATGAAATATTAATCGATACAGTCTCGAGAACCTTTCTCCAAGGGCTCGTTTTTCGAGATGAGAACCACGTGGAGTCGCGCGAATCCTTTGTAACCTATTTTCCTCTCCTTTTCCTCTCTTCCAATATTCTCCCAAAAAGGGATCTTACGAATCACTATTTTCTTCATTATTTCATAATTTTCAACGTATTTCTAGCGAATGAAAAGAAAAACGTAATGTTTGAATAAAAATTGGTTAAAAAATGGAGAGGATTAAAGTTTCCATCAGTTTTTCGTTGGCGAATGTTTTTCCAGGTTATTTACTGACCTTGAAATAGATCCCCAAGGGCCGCCCCTAGTAGCAGATGATCTGGCATGTGCTGAGGGTGGCACAACGGGGGGTGGTTGCTTGTTTCTCCGAGGCTCAGATTCCATGGGGCTGGAGAGTTGCTCGACCGAGCGAGACAACGAAGAGTTGTCCATCGATCTTGAAAAAGCGTTTAACGGTGACAACGTCGGACTGCAGTCTTTGGGGGTAGTTGCTGCTGAAATGAAAATAAATTCCTTGCATCAAACGCTGTTTTTCGACTAATTGGAACAACAAATGTGAGACGATAAGTATAGAACGAGAAAATTTGCTAGTTCGCCATACACCTGACCCTTTAATATCAGAAAATGAAAAAAATAAAAACCACAGTCATTACTCATAATCCTGTATGAAAAATAAGTGAAAAAGTAAAAAGAATAAAATAACTCGTAAGCCTGGTTGATTGAAAACGTGAGAATTCGTTGGACCTAATCGATTGTACACAAACAAATCGATGCAACATAAAGAACACAGAGAGCGAATCGAGCATTCAATATTTCATCCCCCTGCATATCGTACGTACGTGGGATTTATGAAGATAACGGAAATAATCGGAGTAATCATGCACGTGCAAAAATATAGCGATGTAAAGGTGAAAAATCGATTAAACGAAACCTGGAATCATGTTAGTAAACCGGAAGTTAGACGAAATGGAAAAAATGGCTTGAAAATAATGATCGTACGATGAATATCGTGCTAAGAAATAAAATCAATCGATCGATATCACAGAAAATTCATGACGTTTGTACACACAGCAATAAATATATAAGAAATGAAGAAAAAACAGTGAGAAGCATTTGAGTAAAGAAACAACGACGAAGATTGTTTGCAACGATCGTAGAAGATGACGATACTTTCGAGCCAATAAATTCTTTTATTTTTCTTCCTTGCAAGTTGTTAGGCTGGAAACTTACATTGATACATGTGCGGCGGTGCTACGGAAGAAACGACGGAGATGCTGTCCATATCGAGGCCGCTTCCCTCGACCGTTATTGTCGGTGTGCCTGCGCGAAATACAGGATATTATGAAGGAAAAAAAGGAGATATCGTGGTGACCGATAATGGTGAAAAATCGTTTGTTAACATTTCGCAGACGTGCAGGCTCGTATCGTTAGTAAAATAGCATCGGCGTGTTCTTTATGTTGCACTCCTGTAGCGTGTTTCAATCGAAATAAGTAGAACGAAGAAAATGAAGAAAAAATCATTCGTGGAGCGTGGAAAGAAGGGAACCCTTGCAAAAGGAATTTCGATGTTTCTTTTCACCAAAAACTCTGATTGGCCACGTTTTTCTTTTTTAAGCTTTCCCGTGTTTTTTTTTCTTACTCGATTCTCCATTTAATTTTTTTTCCTTCCTTAGCAACAGGAAGACGTTATTTTGAAAAGGAAAAAAATTCTGAAAGGGTTCAATCGAGAAACTCGAGACGGACGAAATGGTAATGACTAACCGTCGGTCGTTGAGTCCGAAAGATTTCCCCCGACGCTCGTTGCACCTCCGCTCTCGCGATCGCTCGAGCCTCGAACTCCGCTGTCAGCGCTGCAACTCCCACGATCACCAGCCTGTCCACCACCTGTGCTGGAAACTGCACTCCCCGCATTCACGCAAAGTTCCGTACCAACGAGTGCTTGCTGAGAGCCCAGATGAGGAATTATTATACCGCAACCGCTCACACTTCCACCCCCAATACCACTGCTACTGACTGCGCCAGGGGTCGCTGTACCGTTCACACTTCCCCCGACACTTCCACCTCTCTCCGACAACTGACGTTGAAGCTGTGCAATTATGGTACGTACTTTACCCGACAATGTTTTTTTTTTTTTTTCACAAATCATTTTTTTCTCACCTCTAGACTGTACGTGTGGCATTTAATTTTTTAAAATTTTCTGGAGCGTGTAAAAAAGTGTGAAGTTGGTTTTTCACCGACTTGCAAAAGTGCAAGCGAGATTGAAGCATATTTCGAACTCTAGCGCAGAATTTTTCCATTAATTACAGCTCGAGAACGTTGTTATTCGATCTTTCATGAAATTCTATTTTTTTCTTGCGACTTATTTCTTGGTACGTTACAAAATGAAATATTGTAATGAAACTACGAACAGGATTCAATGGGAATAGTCGCTTTCTGAGTTAATTTTGTTTTCTTGGAATTTATGCGGATGCCTGGTTTGGGTCTTTAATGTTCAATGCTCTCGTTCGTCGTTGACTTTTTTTTTCATTTAAATCAATAATTGCGAGTTTTACTTAATTTTTGAATTTTTTTGTGAAATTGATCAATTCCTGATGATTTTGGGCATGAAAAACGACGCTTATCTTACTTCTTTGATAGTACTGTGGGCGTGGGACAAAGCGGCTTCTTTATCAGCAAGACTAGCAGCGAGGCTGAGACTGCGATCAGCCTCGTCTCTCGCTGCTCTCAGGAGACTCCAGCGTTCGCGTTCTCGTTCTCGTTCTCGTTCCTCGGCTGGTAAGCCCGCGCCTTGTTGTGTCAGACGTCCGAGGGTTGCTTCGTTTTCGCACATCCGCTGAAATCAACAGTTAAAGAAACCCCCATCCGGGCAGTAACTCCATCCCCGAAAACCACCACCAAAGAATATCATGCGATTGCTTTACGTTTGAACGTCGAGAAAAATGATAACATTTCGTTCCTTGAAATGAATTTCGAAATAATTGGTCCGTGGGTTAAAAATCTCGATATCGATCGTTAACGAAAAAACAAAATATCACAAAAGTTTTTGCCTTGCATAAAAAAAAGTCTCGTTTCCTATTTTTACGAAATTTTTCGCCGTTGAATTAAGGAAAAACGGTAACGAGAATCTGTTTAATTTTTCAGTGAGTCTTCTTGACTCTCCCAGGGCTCCTTGTTTTTGGAAACTTTCATTCAAAAAGCTCGACATTTTTTAACGCGATAATCCTATTTTCGATATGATATGATAACCAGCGGAATTACCTAATTTAGTACTTTCTCGTAATTGCGAGCTATTCGAATCGTGCGAAGCTTTAATCCACTTATGGCCCTCCGTTCTTGTCGAAGTAAACTAAGGCGAACCATCGTTCTTCGTGGAAACGTGGAGTTTGAGGATGTCGAGGAGTTTTCTCCAATTACGTATACATTTAATATACACATGCCTCTACATATATATATAGAGTACAGTGTGTAGAGTAATAGTGAATGAGGGTGCGGCAGTGTTCCTCGGAAAAGTTTTGAAACCCGATTACCCCGCCCATGTTCGTTGATGTCGTTGCGGCCAATCCAAAGAAGCAGCGAATCGCTAAGAGTACGACCATCAAACTCGAACGTGTTTTGGCATAATTGGCGCACTTAGATTTCTCGCTTGGTCTTCAATCACGTCCTGAGCTATCCGACCAACATTTTCACGATATAAACGCCCGACAGTGCGTCGTTATTCATATAACGACAAACTGTCCTTGCATCACGAACGAGTCGCCGAAAATTATTTATCATATTAAGAGAGCAGGATCGCTACGGTAACTTCCAAAAGATAATCTCATAAAGTTCGTGTCGAACGTCACAGAAATGTGAATAACTATCGGAAACGTCTAAATCCTTGATGCCCTGGATATTTTCTCAACGTTTTTGGAGAAAAGCGCGTCACCGAGACCGCCTTGAATTGGTTGGAGATTCTTTTCTCAGTCTAATTCGTCCGGTATGATGTGAGAGACGAATTCTGACGAGAAGATCAACGAGCTGCGGATACGATTTAGTAGATAAACAAGAATAAACCTCTTAGCTAAATCTTCAGGTATAGAGCGAAGCGAGAAAACATCTCCTCGGTTTTGGTGAATCCCACGATCTTCCCATCACTTTTCTGGGATTCTGATCGTCTTTGTCGTGATAATACGGAGCTCGTTTTCGTTGTCGCGTGGTCGTGGATTCGTGTCTGGCACGGTTGAGCTCCGAATTCGTTCGAGGGTCGTGGGTCGCGATTACCGAATAAGGAGGCTTATAAAAAAAAACATACATTCGTATGAAACGTTGCTAGGGGAACATTTCGGTCGACAGTTTTTCAGAGAAATATTCTTTTGTGTTGCCATAAATAATGTTTATAGAAATCATTTCATACTGAACGAAAAAATATGATAATTTTTCAAAATAAAAAAATGACAATCGAACAAGATCGAGGAATTTATATAAAAATTGGGTCGTACCGGAATGTTTGATATTTTCTAGATAATGCGATCGAACTTCATGCCTCCTGCACAAGAAGCAGCTTGAAAAGGATTTACGCTTTTCTCTCATTTCTCGAAAATACGAGACAGATGGAAATAAAACTAGAGAACGACGTTGCTGGAGTGTGTAAACACATCGATGTACACCACGATGATCGAAGAGTCGATGCAGAGGATTACATACAACGCCCAGAAAAGTCAGTGACGCGAAAGAAAATACGAGGAGGGATAAATTGATGGGAAATTGACGTGGAGCTTTATCAGAGAAAAAAGTAGCGTCAAAATTGACGAGGCGAGAGAACGATTCTGAGGGTATTGAAGAAAAAAAATCCTAGGTCCACCATAGAATGTTATACCGAGTTGCACGATGAGTTAAATTTCGAATCAGAATGAATTTGAAGAAGATTCAGTAAGAAATTTGCACGAAAAAAATGCCAAAAGGATTTTTCATGTTGGAAATTTTTCTCGCACTCAAAATTTGATTGAAAAACTTTGGGTCCTCGCGTGCCTTTTTTTTCGCCAAACAATTTTCTCGTAGTTTGAGATTCTACGAAAATGAATGGAAAAAAAATCAACGTTCCGCTACGGCGTGAGTTTATTTGGAACGAGAAAACATTCGAGAAAGTGGATCCAGATTGTCGAGTGGTATTTCGCGATATACGAGACAATTGGACCGCAGCCAATATTACTGAAGATCGTAAAGAGGCAAGAAGTACCGTGAAGCAGCGGAGGAGGGTTCGGCAAAATATTTATTCCCCCTCCGTCTAGAGTTACCTATGATTATATTTATATATCGAGTCGTGTACCAAACATCGAATAATTGTGTAATAATACACGACGTCGGAACGGAGACTGGATGAAATTCGGCCAAGAGACATAAACCGATTTTTTTTCACTTTGGTAGCGAGGGTGTTTTTCACTTTTGCTGATTATACGGAAACTCGTAGAAATTGGAGAAACTGCGAGTTCTGAATCTTGCCGAATGGACCCCAAGGAATATACTCGAAACTCCAGAGACGCTCTTTTTCACCCTCTTCACTCGCCTTATCTCTTTTTCTCCTTCTCGCCGAGACTCGAACGAGAGAAAATGAGAAATTCCACGACGCTTAATGGAAATATTTCATACAGCGCGACTGCTCACAGTTGCCAGCCTCCTGCGACAATGAGTTTACTCCGAAACGTCCTCATTAACTAAATCCAAGTTTTCCATGTTTTTTTTTGTTTTTTTGTTTTTTTTTTCTAATTCGTCATTGTTCCCATGTAACCAATTACTGATTAATTAGAATGTAAAAAATTTCATTTTTCTCGACAGAACATTTTCCGCTGAGTATTTTCAGAAGCAACTTTTTTGTTCAACGTCCCAAAAATTAAGAAATTTTTTGCAAAACGAAACTCACCTGTTCGTAATTTCGTATGAAATCACGTAGTTCACGCTCTTTATCTTCGAGCGTGCCATAAAGTGCTTTCATCTGATTGAGAAGATCAAATTTTTCGGCTTTGAGTCTTTTGCGATCGACCTTGAGCTCGTGGAGCGCTTCTCTGGCTCGTTGGAGTTCCATCTCGAGGGCGACGAATCTCGTTTCCTCTTCGATGGCAGCATCGTCACTACCAACCTCGCCTCTCGCAGCACCGCTGAGTAACAATCTTCTTAGTCTTGCTACTTCGGCAACCAGTCGTTCGTTCTCAAGTCTTAATCTTCGGGCACTCGCAAGCTCGACGTGAGGACCAACGACGACGGAGGCATGAATATTCGAGAGTCTCGAAGCCACCACAGGATCGCCTACGAGTCCTATAATTATTCGTGAGAATCAATTATTCAACATTTCTCGTGTAACGAGGAAATAAATAATAATAAATAAAAAACCCGAAAATCAAACTTTTTGCTCGAGTGTCCCATCACGAGTTTTCACGAAATTGTGACTCGAGAAAGAAAAAAAAAAAAAATCTCCCGACGTGACACATATTTTTGAATGCCCAACTACAATTTCTAATGGCGATGATTATTTTTCAAAATATCCCAGTCTGCAAACACGATGAGCGAATAAAAAGAGAAAAAGAAAATGCTGGGTTGGGGTTGAAATTCATTCCATCCCAATTAAATTTAATGAACATTTTTTTCGAGCTCCGGTCGATACTTTTCCCTGCCGTCTAATCGGGTATGAAACTTTTTTTCACTCTCATTATCGATATTGCTCTGTGGAGAGTCAACTAATTACGAGCAAGAGGAAAAGCAGAAGAAGGCACCGCGACTTCGGTGTACCGAGACAACAGATTTTCCTTTGGCAATATAGCTTCCGGTATGATAGGCTAGTGTTATTAATTGGTAGTCTGGTTTACGATGTACTGTATTCGATGTTACATAACGAGGGATTCACGACAGAAATAGCTCCGACGTAGTACAGCAAGGAGGGAATCGATTCCAGAGCTAATTAGGGAACGAACCTGCCAGATGATTCGCATTGTCACATCCATAAAACATTTCTGTAGAGCCTCGAGTTGGTTGCGAAAAAGTAAAGTTTTTGTTTTTCGTATAACAACAGAATGAAATGAAGATTAAAAAAAAAAAAAAAAGTAGAGAAAACTAACCGAGGCTACTGCTGGGCGAGGTTGGCCTGCTGCTGGGAGCTGGACCGGGTGGTTCGTTCTCCTCGTCAGCCCTGACGTCACCGTCGATCATGTCCTTAACGTCTTTTTCGATTTCGCTCGAGTCTTTGCTCGAGCCACGAATGGAGTCTCGGTTAGTCGTTATTCGCAGTCTTTCTGCGCTGGAGCGATCGCTACTGCCTCGTTGAAAGAAAGCTGCTCTGCTCGTAGAGGAGCCACGATCGGGACTCGCACTACCGGATCTCGAATCGACGCTACCACCGGAACCACCTAAACGTGCTTTTTCCAACGCCGGCGCGTACGGTCGTCGAGCTTTCTCACTGGGACTCCGACATGGTGAGCCATTTCGTCTTTCTGTAATTTTCAGATTGCGAGGAGAGGTAACACGATGATGCGATAAAAACGGCGAAAGGAAAGAGAGAAAGTAACAAAAAGTTGGATTTCGTCTCGTGAGGAATTTTTGTCAAGAGGATTTTGAAAATCGAAAGAACGTGATTGAAAGATTTTCAGCGTCGATGACGTACCTATGGGACTGGTGCGTCGATCGATCGGACTGGCCCGATCCTTTTTATCAACTGGACTGGTGCCTTTGTCGATGGGGCTGGCCGATTTGTCGCTGGCGGAGCTTCTTTTATCGACCGGACTACTTCCGGCGCTGAGTCTTTTGGAGTCTTCTTGTTGTATCTGTGGCTGAGACTCAACGATAGTTTCTTGGGCCGTGTTGGGGGCAGCGTTGCCGCCACCCCCAGTGGTACCAGCGGCGGTCGACGTCGTGGCGTTGTTATTGCTCCCGGTTCCGGCAGCAGCGCCGTTGCTCGTGTGATTGTTATTCAATGCCAATGTACCTCGAACGTCGCGCAATTCACCTCTCAAAGTAGCGCATTCGCCTCTCGCGCGTTCCAGCTCTCCGTCAAGCCGGGCACCAGTCGCTGCGTTCTCCTCCACCATCACGCGAAGTTTTGCCTGCAGCAGAACCGAAAAATTCGCTAAAACTTAGAGTCAAAGTCTCAATGACGTCGAAGGCGATTGCGTGGCTATTTGTTCGCGGTCTCTCCTTAAGGAGGTTGGATCACGCAATCAAAATAATCAGAATTTGATCCAATTTGGTGATGACATTCTTTGGCATCAAATATAGAAACACAAATTTTTTGCAATTTTTTTACCACATGGTTATCGAATAATTGTGTGAACTCTACGCTCTTACACGTGAACTTTAGTGTTCAATTACTCGACTACTCCGTGGTGGAAAAGTCTAAATTGTATCGTCAAATATTATTATAAAAAAATACATTTACCAAATTTTATCAAATTCTCATAATTTTGAAATTTTTTATTATTTTCACATCGTTTAGCATGGCAACATTGTATCGTCAGGATCCAACCTCCTTAAACTACGATTCGAAAATCCGTTTGAAAAGAGCCTCGCGGGAAGTTGGCATTTTCGTAACTTAACAAAACTGGGAAGCGATAAAACTTACAAACTTAAATCCTCTCTTAATCGTGACGTTCGATATACGAAAGCTATACGTAATGCAATAAGAGAAATAGAATTCTGAATAGACTATTCGTGTACGCGGAGGAGACGGTACGTACGGTCTGAGGGAGCTTTAGAGAGAGAATACGAGAGAAGGTACAATTGGCATTTGGTAGTAGAAACGGTAGATATAACAAACGTATTAATATATATGAATATCTACAACGAGCATAGGTAGATTATACTCGAGAGAAGAGCATATTCTCATGGAATGCATGTCTCCTTCCACGAGAAGTGTACCGTGCTGTTGTTGCCTCGCCGGTGCAATAGAGCCTACTGAATTAGATAGGAATATCGCAAGTCCGTGGTACACAGGTAGTCGCATGGGAGCAGGCAAGACCTTTCAAAAGCTGTGTTCAAGAGAGGAAGAGAGCGAAAGAGAGAGAGAGAGAGGGAGGATGAGCTTTCGTAAGTTTATATGGATCGAGCCTCGAAAAGGGCGTAAATACATTTCCAAGTTGTTGCATATGAAGCAGATACGACCTTTTGTTAATCTCGTGTGTATTCACCCTCGTATATAAGCAGGTATATGTGTTTAAATGGTGGGTCGCAAGGATCGTTACAGGGAGAATATATGCCATAGGATTCCGAACGTGCTTTGAGGTCAGCATGCGGTTATCAGGGTATCCGCGTCTCGCTTCTATTCTCTTCCCTTCCCTTAACTACGCGTATTTGTACGTATATACGTGTCGTTAGATGTATAATGTAAGGTTTCAGTGAAAATCATGAATACGTCTGATCCCTTGATGCTCTGGTTCGATCTCTAATAATCCTCATTTCCATCGGTGAACCCAAACTTGAAAATGACGTATCAAACAGAAATTTGAGAACATTCCTTGACCGCGAGGATTTCGTGAAGAGGCAGCATTACGTAACTGCAACGACGAATCTGGCAGAATATTCATTCCAAGTATACAAGCAATGATATTTTAAAACGATGTGCAAAGTTTATTTTTCCACTAACAATATTTCAAGTTTTACGTAAAGAAGAAACTGGTGAGAGTTTTGTTGGAGGAAGTTTTGCAACAGCACCGAAGTTGTAACTTTCCTTCAGGATGCCAGATGTTGACGTAGAACTGCGCCGACTTTTTAACGAGCAAAATAATTTCAAAATTTCTACCGACGATAAAAAATGTTTCTCTAAAAATGACCAGCTCGAGATGAATTTCTCTAAAGTAAAGAGAATCGCAAGATTCAAGCGTCTTTCGGAACTCGATAAGTTCCGTTGTGTCTGTCGAACGAGAAAAATCAAATTGTACATGCCCGGAGAGCATGTACCGAGGCATGTACGTTCGCCACAAATTGGTCCACCTGCATTCCCTTTAGTTTCTATCGAGTTTTTGTAAATGTGTAGTTCTCTCCTGTATAGGTTGGTATTAGAGGCATGGGGGATGGGCGAGTTAACCCGGGGAAAAACGTATGGGCCTCTCGGGCAACAGAGCAGTCCAGCCAAATAGAAACTCTCATGGCAAACATAATTTCGCTCGGGCGAGAGCTTTCCCAATTGGCCAGTTTCCAGTTCCACAAAAAGCGGTTCACGTACCTATGTTTATGTGTGGGTGACCGGTATTAAAGCGTACAGACAAAAGATAAACCGCTGCCGAAAGAATCTCTCGAAAATGCCTCGTTTCTTTTTTTCTTCTGCGAAATTAAATTTCTCATGCGTTTTTTTTTAAGAGCTAAATAATAACACAATCGGGATGGAGAAGCGGAACAACAGCATTCATTTTTTTGTCCTTTCGTTAAGCCATACAAGGCAACCGGAAGTATTGATCTCTGTGCAGGAACGAGCTCCAAGAGTGTATGAATAATAGCATTGATAATTACCGGATTATCTCGTCAAATATTTATCGCATGAACTCAAGGCTCGAATTAAATTTTGATCGATATGAGAGACGAAAGCCGATTACACTAGTTTTAAGGAAATTGGAAGAGAAAATGTGTGCGCATTGATAAAAGGTTCTGGGACTTTGGAATGGCCTTTTAAACTCATTATGATTAATCGATTTTCCATGAGGTGGCAACAACTGCCAATGGTTAGAATAAATTGGTTATTTAGAGTACTCTACAATATTCAGCAAAATTGACAGAGATCGATGTTGCTGCGTAACCGAACGCTGCAGAACATGAAAATTCGATCAAACTTTTCCTTGCGCGCTGTATCGCAAGTGGGAGGAGGCTTGATTTGATGTGATGGAGATTTTCCCTCCTATCCGCCCGAAACGACCTTTCGAAATCATTCGTTTGGTGGATTACCTTCATGAGAGTTTTTTTTTTTGTTCACGAGAAATTCGATAATCACAGACTTGGCAAAATTGTGGAAAAAATATTTTTCATAATCTGCTGCAACGGATCGAGCACTGCACTCTCATCGTATTGAAAGATTATGAACCCGAATATATGAAAATACAAAAGCATTGTAAAGCTGAGTTCTTTTTTTTTCGTTGGGTTAAAATCTGAAAATACAAAACCCACGAGCAACCATAATCTGCGTGACCTTTTGATTTCCAGCCGTAATTCCTCCCTCCATTGAATACTCCGGACCCGCACCAGTGTCACAGGACAAACGGATGATCGTTGGATCAAGAGAGTGCATTTTGGAAGCTTCCAAAATACAGGATAGGGTGTTCTCGCGTTTTATAGCAGGGACAACGCCATATTTCTAGATATATTCATCGACAGATACATCGGCTTATCTCGCGATATACAGCGAAGAACGTACGTGCTTGGAAAAGGAACTTTTGGACCAAAGTATATATATTTAATGTGCACAGAACGTGAAACATAAATTGTCAAGGCATAAACGTCACATTAAGTTTTCAACGTTGCTGTCACGAATTAAATAGTTGAATGCAATCAAGATTTCCACAAATGAATTCTTGTTTTTGAAAATCTATTACGTTGGCCCTTTGACGACAGTTACGGGAAAGAAAATTGCACGAAATTCGTGTAAATTCCGATGGATATCGAAAATTTTGCTGTTTGATTAAAATTTCATCGTGCTCGTTTTTTTTTGACGTGACGATAATAGTATGTTGGAAGGCGGTTATGGATATATGCACATAATCGTCGTGATCGTGGAAGAAGTTGAATTCGTTTCGAGCTCGTCGCATCGCGAGCTCGCAGGGTGAAAAACCTAATCCTGAACCGGTTACAAGGAACAGCACGATAAAGCGAGAACGACGAGGTTAAAGGGGTCGGGGGGTCAAGTCGAGGTAAGGAAGGAGAGACGGAGAGGAACGAAAAGCTTCGGAAAACCCGGAGGTTGCAGCGAGGAAGATGGCGAGTAAGGGCGAAAGAGGGAGAGAGAAGGGAAGAAGTAGAGAGGCTTTCACACGGATCACTGCTCACCGAGGAGACCTCCGACAGAATTTTCATTTCGCAGGGTACCACTCCATGAAATATGCATTACTCGTAGCCGGCGTGATCCCGGTGCTGCTGTGGTGCAGCAGCGATTTTTCAAGCCGCTCTCGTTGCTTCTCGCAATGGTATTGGATCGAGGAAATGGCGCGAGGGAGGCGACGATTCCCTCTCACCTCCTTCGCACACAACCAACCAACAGCAAACCATTTTTCCTATGAAAATTCTTCCGCGAAGAGCTTGGCGAATTACACGAAAAAAATATCCATTTACCGCATGATATTACTCCGACATTTTCTACTTCCCCGTTTCATTCTCTTGCGCATGGAAATTAATGTACACGCGAGTACTTACGTCGAGCTTTGATATTTTCATATTTTTCTCGAGCAAGATTTTTTCGTATTGAATTTTTCTCAGCTTTCCAAGAACACACTTTGGTTCATGAATTTCTATCCAATATTTTTTACGACCGAATGATTCAGAATATCGGAAATGGTTAAAATTCCGACGGCTCTGAGTTTTGGCTGATGAAGTCGCGAAAGACAGAGCGCGAAATTCTACTAAAGAAAATGAACTTTTATCAAATTCATTTTCGTAGTGAGAACGCGAAGGCGGCGGATGTCGGTTTTGAGAATAAAACGGGACCGCTGCGAAGTAGTGCTCGGTGGAGGAAGAAGAGCAGATGGATAATGAAGATACAGCTGCGACGTAGTAAAGTGGAAGGCGAGGAAGCGTAAAATGGTGTTGCGATGGGAAGAATTTCCGGAACGAGGATCGCAGATAGACGGGGAGTAATTATCGCTCCGCGGAGTCTCCGCCAAGGTACAAACTCTACAAACACAACGAGACAAAACGCGAAGATTGTAGGTGATGAAAGTGTAGGAGCTGCTCTGGGGAGAGGGAAGGAAAGGCGATGAGGAACTCGCGTCACACCCTCTATGCGTTATAGAAAGAGGGTTTGGTGGAAAGGAATAAAACAGCTAAGATTCCCTGGTGCTTGGTGCAGTAGAAAATGACGAGAGACAAAAGCAGGAGCAGCGGCAAGTGAGAGACTAAAATTTTGTCTTCACATTTTCGTGAGAGAAATGCGCTCATCGTCCTCGTTCTCCTCGTACTACTCGTTATAGCACATGGGGAGCCACTCGAATTTATGAAATTGCAATTTAAGCCTTGCGCGCTACGGGAAGCAATTTGTCGACAGGGTGGACCTGAACTTTGCGACACGAGAGCTTTCGCTCTCACGGTGTGTGTCCTCGTAGAATCTGAACAAGCTTTACTGCCGCATATCTCCTGTATACCTTTCCCTTGTCTATATTTTCATCTTTTCCCTCCCGTCCCTTTGCCTCTCACTCTTTCTTTATTTTTCGCTGTAGAAGTAAAACTACGAGAAAGGAACGAATAAGGCAAGAGAAAGAGAGAAAGTGTGTGCGTGTGTGTATGAGAGAGAGAGAAGCTGATAACACTGGGAAGCACAAAGATATTAGGATTTGTCTTCACCGTTGCTGGGAAATGTCCCAGTGAGCGTACTCTCGAGGGACGAATCCAATGAACTCAGCAGCGAGTTGCGACAGCAATGAGATTGATGCTTGAGAACCATTCCAACGAGACAGGGAATTCCTGTACATAGTTTCCAATATATGTGGATAATGAGGTCGCTAATTCAATTTCCACTAAGGGCTCTTG